>VYZM01011906.1:49131-103010 GCA_013398915.1 Dromas ardeola | reverse complement strand
TTCTTCTCAGGAGGAGCATGATGTGTGTAGTGATGCTCTTTTCCTCCTTTTTCTGTTTATTGTTTTAAACTTTTTAAAGGCAGTTTGCTCACATGTTCTTTCTTTTTCTTGGTTCCCAATTATACAGCTCTTCTGTTCTTGTTATCTCTAACGTCTCTTTCTCTTTTTCTGACTCACAAGATTGCACTCCTCCAGTGGCTGTTGATTGACAAGTCTGATCTGAGTTTACAGTCTGGGAAATCTGGTATCATCTTGAGCCTGTGCTCTTCTGCACTGCATTTTATTCTAGTCATATACAGCTCATTCCACATATATATATATGGGGAATAACTGCCTGTCATTAGCATAAACTGAAACTAAACTTCAACAACCTTAGACATTGGTTACCTGACTGCTAGACAGTTGCTGCCACAACTGAAACAAGCCAACATCTGCTCGGGCCAAGAAAAGCCCAGGTAAATCCAGAGAGCTGTATTGTCAAGCTAGTACAAAAGCCAGAGTCAGGACACTGAATTTTGACTTCTTGAGAAAAATTATTGTTTATAAAAAATCAGCAATTTTATTCAGCAATTACCTGAAGTTGCAAGTCAAAATTAATACTTCTACAACTGATAGTGCAACCTAATGAAAGCCATCCATAGACAAACATTACATAAATGCTGCTTCTTTGCATCATCATTGTACAGGAACATCTGCTTAGACCATGTTCCCACTGAGGAACAAAACCACATGCACAAAAGCCCCTTCGTGATAGAGTGGATTAGAGGATGGAAAAAAAAAATCCAGTACTTTCCCCTTATAAAACCAGAATTTAGCCATTCTGAGATGCCAGGAAAATGGCTCATGAAACCAGAAAGCCTTGAAAAGGGTACTAAGGACTTGAATAGATCCAATATGTTTGGTACACTGGCAGGAAAATACCTTTTCCGCCAGAACTTCTACCACAGAACACCACGTTTCTTAAGAAATATGGGCCACTTGAAGCCACATGAAAGCAGGTTTGAATTCCAGCGGAGAACTTTAAGCAGCAGAGAATAAATGAAGCAACAATAAATTATTATTATTATCTTATGTGAAAGGGTAGGAAGTATAGGTCAAGAACACCACTTTCTTTTCTGCTCTAATGACCACAAATCAATTTCCTGGCGCTACTCGATGAAGAATTGTAATTCCACTCTTCAGAAATGGTTGAATGGTTGTCCTGGTCCACAACCAATTACCACACTCACTCCAAGTGAGATTTACATTCTTTACAGGTGACTTTCTCTGCACCTCGTAACATTGAGGCACGAAGTTCTGAAAGTTCTGCAAAATAGCAGATACACCTTTACTTCCATATCTTCTTCATATCAAAGATCCATATCTTCTTTTGATGACACAAAGTTACACAGAAACTGTAAGTAACCTTAAAATAAAAATTCTGTGTTAAAGGAAATCATCTTCACACCTTCAGAAATCTATTAAGTGAATCAGTCTAAGCTTAGCTGCTGAAGCAGTGAAACCACAAAATCCTTCTCACTGTTTGTTTCTCATTCCCTCCAGAGCTAATAGCAGAAATTGAATGTCTGATTTCAATGTCACTTTGGCTGCACTAGCATTCTTGATCCGAAATCTATATGAAGTCTATAGAAAAAAAAATGTCAGTTGGAACACTGGGATTAGATTTTATGTTTATACTACTATACGGAAGAAGGTTTGGTTTCAACTTCAAGAAAACAGCTACCTAATTAAGGATGACATTTCCATACGTTGGCTGAAATGGGTTTTAATGTCGGGGACCATCGGTTTCCTAACAGAAACCCACAGTGGACAGGGTGGAAAAATACTTCCCGATTGATATTTCTGTAGTGTTACTGCCATGGGACTACAAAAGGGGTAAGCAGAGAGGGTCAAATAACTCCAGGTTTCACCTGCTGCTGCTGTCTAGGAAAAGAGATAGCAACTCCAAGGTGGGGGAGTGAAGAGGGAACAGCAGCAGATGGAAGGAGGATAATGTTACCTCCCTTGTTTTGGGTCAGTTTGTCTGGTAATCTTTAACTTGGTGCAGAGACTCTGTAAGCAGGGTATATGCAACTTGAAAATGAAAAGCAATTTTTAATTCATTATCACACAAAAAAATATTTAGGACTTGATGAACTGTTAGACTAAGCATCCATGTGCTCAGCACCCTTATACAGCACCCAGAAAGACTTTGCTGGCTAGGCAGGAGAGGAAGGTTGGCCCTTGCGGCTTCTGGGGGCAAGTTCTCAGTCCTACTGTCCCCCAGTTCCATTGACAGGGGTAACTCTGGTAACTTGATCCAAAGCTTCCTAACCAACATCAAGCAGACTCTCTTATTTTTTATTATTTTTTTTAGTATTATATACCTTTCCAAGTTGGTATTTCTCCACTTGAACCTTTAAGCTACGAATGACCCTGACTCAACCATCCCACCTCTACCTTTCTTCTCTTGTTACAGACCCTCTCATGGCTCTTTCTCATGACTGAGGAATTTATTCTGCAGTCTGAGCCCAGATGACACTACAAAGGCTGGTCGGTGCCTGGGATCCTGGGCTGGCAAAGTGGGAAGATTGTAGTAGGGCTATGGAGACACTTGCACTGAAGAGAGATAAAGGTGCAAGAACAGAATGTATATTGAGCCTCAAATATTTCTTGCCAGGTCTATGTGGACTCAGTGAGAATTCGAAAATATCATGCTCAAAAAACAAATCCAAAAAAGTAAATCAAAGAAGCAAATCAATTGATTTTGACAAGAAGTCTGCATTGAGTTCTTTACCTTACACTGAAAGAGATTAGGTAGGTTGCAACCAAGCTGTACACAATGGGATTTTTTTAAGTTGTAGCACTTCACAAGTATTTAAAAACTTTCTTATTTTGCATCATTCTATCTTCATGAGTAAAGATATAAATGAAAAGGTTCGCTACAGTGATCTCAGGTTAGCATATATACACTTTAAATACAGTAAAGTTTTAAAAAGTTTAGTACAACAGGCAGAAAGTAATGGGTGATCACTTATTTAGTTCAGAAAGTTTTGAATACCTTGACTGTGACTTGCATGTAGCCTGACAGATAGCAAGCCTGTCCAGCTACCTGTTGAAAATAGTTTGACTAATGTGTCTCTTCTTTTTAAGCTCAAATAGATGGAGGTTTTTTTGAGAGAGTCATGTTCTCTCTCTTTTTATTTTTTTTCGCTCCTTTTCAAAATTATTTGACAGAAAAGGCCTGAACATATTTCAACTCGTGTATTATATTTGTAAGGTGTGTATCTGTATATTTATGCTTCCAGTTTGTTATAGCACAGAGGTACCTTAGATTTGAACAGCTTTAGGTAGTCATTTACTGCTACCCTTAGCTCTCTGATACGTGGCATACTTTCTGATCAACAGAAGGCTGTTGAAGGATGGATGACCCAGAGACTCATGCAAGTTTCAAATTTCTTGTGAAAAGGAAGAAGTGAGAGGATTTTTTATATTCTGTGAATGCCTTTCTCTTCCTAAGAGTCAAAGTGAGTATTTGACCTGGGGGTGCTGGTGCACAGCCAGCTTAACATGAGCCAGCAGTGTGCCCAGGTGGCCAAGAAGGCCAACAGCATTCTGGCTTGTATCAGGAATAGCGTGGCCAGCAGGACTAGGGAAGTGATCGTGCCTCTGTACTTGGCACTGGTGAGGCCTCACCTCAAGTACTGTGTTCAGTTCTGGGCCCCTCTGTACAAGAGGGACATTGAAGTGCTGGAGCGTGTCCAGAGGAGAGCTACCAAGCTGGTGAGGGGTCTGGAGACCAAGTCATATAAGAAGAGGCTGAGGGAACTGGGCATGTTTAGTTTGGAGAAAAGGAGGCTGAGGGGAGACCTCATTGCCCTCTACAACTACCTGAAAGGAGGTTGTAGAGGGGTGGGTGTTGGCCTCTTCTCCCAAGTGCATAATGACAGGACCAGAGGAAATGGTCTGAAGTTGCAGCAAGGGAGGTTTAGATTAGGTATTAGGAAGAATTACTTTACTGAAAGAGTGGTCAGGCACTGGAACAGCCTGCCCAGGGAGGTGGATGAGTCAGCATCCCTAGAGGTGTTTAAGAAACAAGTAGATTTGGCACTTCAGGGCATGGTCTAGTGGCAGAGATTGTAGGGGTTTGTTTTGTGTGTGTATGGTTGGACTCTATGATCTCAAAGGTCCTTTCCAACTATGAAGATTCTATGATTCTATGATTTAAAATTTTTGTTCATTATCTTTCACATGAGAAAGAAATTGCCCTTATCACATATATGGATATCCTACACCAGAAAACACCTAGACTTACTGATTGAAGGACCACATCATCCATGAGGCTGTAGATTTTCTAAGCAGAATTTACATTTAATTTTATGTTGCTATATTCCATCAAACACATGTGCCTGTAGGGAAATTCAGTCCCTTTCCAGAGCCATGCATAGCTTTTCCAGTGTCTTATTTAATTGTGCAGTACCTTAAATCCCTTTGAATTTAATTGCTTCTATTTTGGCATACTGGTGTGGTCATTGGTGTCTATCTTTCTCTACCATCTCATCTACCAAAAAGGAGACAGGATCAATTTCCTCCACTTCTCTCCCTGATAGCATTTTGAAGTGAGAAAAGAATAAGTATCTCAAAAGCAAATTGCTCTTATTCCTATAGAAGTGTACGTACATTGCCCAAAAATACCGTGGTCATTGCAAACACTTTAATTAAAGAAAGATGCTCTCTAAAAATACCTTTGAACAGTACTTCATTCTTTATTTGCTGAACAAAACAAAATTGTTTCTAACTGAGTCCCAGGCCCAAAGAATTGAGCCCATATTATTTCTGTTTATAAATCATTAGTCATAACGATTCTCAGCCAGTAAACCTCCTGAGGTTAGGCGGCAGAAACATGCACACATTAGTCTGCTCCAGCTACCGCTGCTCTCTATTGGCTCAACAGCTGCTGACTACCGAACACTCAATATTATTGCAAAATTTGAAGTGCTTTATATTGAAAAACTAATAAAGGATCACATTTATGTAATTTTTCTGACTATGTTGATTTAGAATCTCTTCTTTCCTCAGTAGTTTTCTATCTTCTCTCTCTTCGCACATTGCACAATAAAACAGTGCTTTGTTAATATTCTTTCAAATTACAGAAATATTGATGGCACAGTTATAAAATTTTAAACTTATATTATTTTCCAGATAAATTCAAGATTTTTCAATCAGCGATAATTCAGTAACATCCCAAATTTGTAATTATATGGTAACATTTCCAGAACGTTTATGATCCACTCTTAATTTCTATGCAGTTGCTAGCTCAACATCGCATGATAGTTTGCTTTACTCCTCACAGGAATATGTTCCTTACTTTCAATCTTGCTTGCTCTGAGCTTCATTATTCTCTCCAGGGTAGCACTAAGAAAGGTTTGGTCCTGGTCAGTTGAATGAGCTGTTAAAATCACAACCAATTCCCCTATCACGTGTTAAAATCACAATTCCAATCTCCTCTGCTTCCTGCTGCTGCTGTTTCCTCTCTTGTAGGCCATGCCAGATATTCTTAGCTGAGAAGAGAGTGTTGCAGGAAGTTCACAGCCTTGAGGGATGGGAAGGGGAGATTCATCCGATTCATCCCTGAGAGCTTCCCAATACAGACCCCACCACCTTTTTTCAATGTCACCATCACCACCAACTTTTAGCAATAGCTGGTGCCCAGATTACATAGTGTGTCCAACACTCACATGCAACTCTTTCTGTTGCTGATTTGCATAGTAAATGTAAGCACACATATAACTTGTAGGTAACTTTTTGGGCTGTGAGCCACTTGCATTACTGTGCTCTTTCCATATAGTAAAACTCAAATAGTATTAATTAATTCTAGAAATCTGCAAAATCCTGTTAAATCTCAGTTAAGGAGGACTGGAAATAAGACAACTGTTCACGTGGATGTAGGTAGGTAACGTGGTTCCTATCCAAATGCTGTGTCCAAGGCAGGGAGTACTACCAACAGGTAAAGGAAAGAGTCTTGGAGTTAGAATACCTGTATTCAAATTCCTGTGGCCAAGATATTTCTGGATGTTAATTTTTAAGTATTAAGTATAATAACTTAATACTAAAGTATTAAGTATAGTATTACTCATCTTTCCTACCTCCATAAATTGCAATCCTTAGATAATCTATACGTGTAAAGGTGCTTTGAATTACTCAAGTAGAATTCACTATATTCTATAATATTCTGTTAGTACTTTGTAGTTGAGTTTTACTGCTACAATCGTTTCTTCATCTCTGATTCCAAGTATGGTAACTAAAAATGGCATATTTCTCCTTTAAGTCACTTCTGTCACTCATGAGGTCTCTTGGATCTGTGTATTTAAATAGTTCAAATAGGGAAAAACAGTAATGTTTTGACATTTTGGTTTTTTGAATGTGCTTTGGTATTAGCTAGTAGCAGAAAGCTTCCTGTGTTAGGCAATAAAGCAAAGCATTTTTTTCCATAAGTGGAATGTCATGTATTATCAAACGGAGTTCTCCCTGTTTGTAATAGTTTTCCCATGTGTTTATTTAAAGGGTCTTACTGAATCACAGCTTGAATATTTTGATCACAATTTATTTTGAGCCTTTTATGACATTTGGGTGAGCTGCAAACTTGAATCATTGTTATTATTTATTAGTATGCTGCTCCAGTGGTATGGATGTGGAACAGAAGATTAAATATTCAAATTGTTTAGATGACATTTACCAGAATAGGCATCACAATTTAGTTAATAGAGATATTGTGATATTTTGCTTATAAAAACACAAAATAAATCTCCCAGAAGCAGAAGTCTGACATTTATTATCATTCTTTGTTTATATTCTGTAATTTAAGATTTGCATGTCTTCTCCATAGATATATGGAACAGTTGCATTAAAATCCATACTCAACTCAACATTTTACATAAATATGGCTTAAGACATAACATTTAAACTCTGTACACTTTAGGTAGAGTTTACTTGCTCACCATGTAAACAGTGTTATACAACATGCTCAGGATTTATGTCCCAGATTTTGATGTTTTATAATGCAGACATTTTTTAAAAATGCTATTGGCTCTGTGTATTTTCCAGTAAATCCTTAGGAATCCTCAACTCAAAACAGAAAAGCTTTACTTTTTTTCAAAGTTAAGAGTTACTCTGTAATAAAGTTTCTAATAACATTTATCCCTTGTTGACCAGTACAGTACTGCCCCAATTCCAGAAGGTATTTGGATAGGATATCTCCTAGTTTGGAAGCAGTGTGGACACACATTTTGGAGACTGCTCCCTCAGCTGTTTATATTTACATTTTGCACATAGTTTTATTAAAGCTTTGGATAAAAATGGAGAAAAACTTCACAAAAGACACTAACAGTTACGCATCTGTGGCAAAACTTGTAGGGATCCTTGCAAAACTGCTACATCTGTAGGTTTTTTTCAATGTTAATAAGGTAAAAATAAATTGGATATGAAAGACAAATTAAAAGTCAGCAAATGTGACAGCGGTATTTACAGAGAACAGCATAGACATACACTGTAATTCTGCATCCTATGTAAAAGAATGGCATGTCTCAGCTGGATTCTAGATTGAGAGTTATCTTCAAAGGTCACCTCTCTTTTTCAGTTTATTTGAAAACCTTTTTTAATAAGGTCCCTTTCTCCTTTGTTTAACATACAAGTATTCTGTTCTTCAGGAAAAACATGACTTAGAGAGAATATTCATGAGGGCTAATCTCTTCCCCAGCTTCTTTAGGCAAAAAGAGAGAGAGAAAGAGACAGAGAGATGCAGACAGACTCTCCTTTGGAGAATGACTCAAGAGGAGAGCTTAATTTAGACTGGTCTCTGTGTTTAAAATTAGCCATTGTGAATAAGCCTTGTTTATCCACCCCTACTAGTTCTGAGATGATAACATTGACAATCTTTAAAGGTCCCTCTAGATGATCTTTAAAGGTCCTTTCCAACCCAAACCATTCAACGATTCTATAAAGAAATAAAAACAACCACTCCAAAAAAAGGGAACCAAATACTAGCCCAGAAGAGGCATATTCAGCTGTGTACTTCGTATAAGCATGGATGTAGGAAATAAACATGCACAATGCAATAATTTCTCACAAAAAGAGAATTCAGCTTTGTCTGTGATTCCTCTTTTAAAGAAATCAGACCTGATTGTCCTTTGCAGGGTTCATCAGTTCTGAAGCATTCATTCAGATTGATCTACTGCATTGCCTAGATATATACGTTTTCTGTAGTCCCCATGGATTCATGGAGCTAAAAACCTACCTTACTGTTTCTTCAATTTCCATCAGTATATCTGCTTATTGCTATGTGACATGAACTGTTTTTATAGAGTAGTGACACCAATTAATCCAATGTTTAGAAAGGAATTGAATTTCCCTATCAGCATGAAAATCTAGGAAATATTTTTTTTGGTAGTTAAGGTTTTACAAAGAGATAAATTGAAGAAATTCTACAAATAAACCTGCAAAGAGAAAGAACTTTTCACTACATTAGACATCTGCTTCTTCAATAATCATGAAGACACCTTTTATTCTAGTATCCTTAGCTAGTGAGGGGATTTCTTTTAATTTCCCATGTAGTTAATACATGTCTAATTTACCCAATAGCAGTCAAAACTGCTGCATTGTAAAATATTAATTGGTGATTGTAGAATAAAAAGAAGTCTCCAACCATTCACCTTTACTTGTTGCTGACTTTCACCCACTGTCTTCAACAGTTATGCAACTCAAGCTTGTATTTCTACTTTATGAAGGTGCTCCTTCATACCAGTAATTTAGTTAGTAAAAGCACAATTGAACAGATAATGCCCATTAGATACTAAAGTTTAATATCCTCCATTCCTTTCCTTTGATTTTTGAGGATAAGTATTTGACGCCTTCCAATGCCTTTAGGATGAGTCCTGTTTCAGGCTTGATATATTGCCCATTGTTTTACTGGGAGAACTACCTACCTGTGATGGAGCACCTTTGCTTAGCAACTGGACTGTTAAAACCTCTCTGCATGCCTGAACAGCCTGTCTATATTGCAGAACATGTGCAGTGCAGTGATGGTTTTCATCTGACACCTCCTCTGAACATCACCAAATATTTTCTAAACAACCCAAACACAGGCTGTGCTGCAAAAGCTGCCCACAGATGGGCACAGCGCAGGGGCTGGCAGCAGGCTCAGCACAGGGCTGTCTGCTCGTGAACCTGGCAAGTGGAGCTTCCTGGCACCATGCCCAAAGGGAGTGAAAGACCCACTCTGCCACCTTCAGCTATTTATGATACAGACTCTGGTGCAGCACCTACAGTGTGGCCCAGCACAGGACACTGATTGTTTGAACTGGGAGTGATGTGAAGAGCCAAAAGCAGAACATCTTTTAAGAATAACAGATTGACAGATTGTGTAGAGGAAAGTTGGGCCATCAGTTCATCATTCAGAGAAGGACTTCACTGGGGGTATCACAGATGTGTAAGGGACAGAAAGGATCTTTTTTTTTTTTACCTAAGGGTTACCACAGCTAACTAAAATAATTCATTATGTTGTTTGGCTTTCTCTCCATTTATGATAAACTCCTGTTGCGTCAACTCAGTTGTTTAATCCATTTTCTGTGAAGAAGGAAGATGTGCTCTTCCTTAAGCATCAGAACAATGCAATTTCATTCTCAAGGGGGCTGTGTGCTCATTCAAGCTGCAGATTTTTGGGGTTTATGTCTAGAGTCTGACCCTCATCCCACGTTGACAACACTTGGTCCCTAGTTATAAGATCAAGCTCAGGGAAACACAGGGAAGTGATAATATTCCATTTCCATTTTATAATTCAGTGGCACTTTCTCACCTTGAGTTCGCCTTCATTTCTGATAGAGTCTAGCTGTGAGAGTGTTAGGAACTGATGATGAAGGTCACTGGCTAGTTATATGGCAAAGAAAAGTTGCATCTGAAGAGCTCTCATGAAGGCCAAGCTTAATATTAATCCAGATTTGATAGCTTTTTCAATACTGGTCACCTCTGTTCTTTTATTCTGCAGTAGGCAGGATATAGAAAATAAATAGGCTAGAAATCCAAGTGCTTGTAGCATGTGCCACACCTTGAAATAAGTTGAGGAAAAATATTCTCTGCGGTGGACTGTTCTATAATTGTCTACTTCAGGTTTCATGTGTTTTCTTCTGATACACTCAGTACCACTCACTGCCCGGGGGATGGGACATGAGAGCGCAGCAGATATTTATTTTAACCTCATACTCGTGTTCCAGAGAAAACACAGCCCATGAGGAGTTTCTGTGCCGTTATAGCTCAGAAGCCTGATGCGCTGAGGTGAGGTTATAAATTTGCTAAAGTGATCATCACAAAGAGGTGTTTCATGAGAGAAGTTAGCTTCAAAGAGGCGTTTGCTGGAAGCCATGGCAGGCAATGATTACCTGGCAGAAGGGAACATAAAATTGTAAGTATGGACAAAGTCTTGCAACAGGGTAGAGCTGTCACAGTCAATAGGGTTTTATGGAGTTCTTGAACACAACTGGGACAAGAGGCATGGTCAAGGACAGATAAAGGATAAAAAGAAATCAGTTTTAAAAGAGAAAGAAAAAAAGGGAAATCCATAAGAAATCAGTTGGCCAAACCCAGCATAGACAGATGTGTCATCAGGGTAGAAAGTATTCAAAATAATCTCGGTATGTTTTCCTTTTTTTTAGGAAGATTTCATAAAACATAAAAAATAACTGTTTTACACAATGCTTCATAGAGAGGCTGTGCTCAGGTCAGCCCTTTTTCTCTTGCATGCTGTCGTTTGATAATCATCTGCTACAAATGCTTCACAGCATATGGTATTCCCAAAAACGATGTTTCACATCCAATAAAGAAAGGCACTTGCTGTTCTTGAAATGTCATTCCAGACAAAGCAACTCCAACTCAGTAGTTCATAAGGCATCAAAGGCTGCTTATTTGCAAACAATCACTGGGAGTTAGTATTTCATTGCCTGCAATCCTGTGCAAATTAGACTGATATTATCCCAGTTTGCAAAAAGACTGCACTGATATGATCTTGAGGGCAATGGGACCTTTCTTACTAGGGATGTCAGTGGATCCCAGAGAAGGTGTTGGGAATAACCACTTTAATGCTTTAATTCCTGTTTAATTCCTCTGGAATTCTCAAGTAACAAAATACTTTTTTGGCTGGAGGGACATCAGGCGCCCATTCTAATTTTGTGTTTCAGATGTGAGATGTCTGTCTTTTTCCCATATACAGAAGATTGCACAGATCCCTCAGACTTCCCACTGTATTTAGAGAAAGAGCTGTGACACCTGTTTGTATTGTGAAGTCCAGTGACTACTAAATGCTGAGCTAATCTTTACACTCCCTGGAAGGCATTCCTTTCCAGCATGCATCCTCATCTTTGCAGCACTTATTTTTTTCCAGGAAAGGAGATCTTCCCACTTGCTTTCTTCAGAGATCTAGTTTTTGACTACGCCAGAGGCTGTTTTAAAGCTTGAACAGATTGCTCCGTGTTTATCTTATGTTTAAGTAACCTTGTTTTTAAAACCACAGCCCAGTCAGATGGTTACCCTCCAGTGACTTGTATTCTCTTTGAAGCAGCTATTTTTAAATGAAGTCACTACTGAGTCTGAAACATAAACTCTTGTTTTGTGTAATGTATATGATTTTTCAAGCAATGTTTTACATCAGAAAATTCTGCCTACTCTGCAAACATAGAGGTGTGGGATTTTCAGGAGCCACCCAGAGCATCTGTATGCCAAGTTTCCATTAATTTTAATGGAAATTTGGCACCCTGACCCTTGAGGCGTGTTTGAACGTTTTCTCTTTACAATACACACTGCAGACAACTGGCAAATGTTTTGCACTAGAGCTTTTCAAAGCTATTTTTCATAAAACACAATAATTTTATTATTTCTCACTTTACTGATGCCACTTAGAAAGCAGAAAATATGTTTATTCAGACTGCAACGACAAAATCATATCGAGAAGCATATTTACTGTAAATTGTTATGTTTGTAAGACTTTGAAAAATATGGATGTTTCCTAGAGCCACTTTTGTTGCCTTGGAAATGTCTCTAGTGTCAGAGCAGAAGATGACAGACATGTAAGAGCACTCCAGGCTGCCATCACTGTCCTCTCATGCACATGTTTCCACATGGCCTATGAGCACTGTACTCTTACAGTGGAAGAATTTGAAAGATTTGATTTAGAGCAGGACCCACTGCCATCCCAGATCCCAAACCTGTATCTCATTAAAAAAAATTAAAAGTTTTGCTTGTGATGAACCAAGTTTCTTTACAGATATAAAAATGTCACAGCAATCCATATAGCTTTCATGCAGTTTCTTAGAAAGAGACTCCTGCATGGCTAAGCAGTAAAGGAGTAAGCATATTGGCGGCAGTAAAGCTTGCTCAGACCACATAAAAACACAGAGATGCTCATGATATGCATGCAATGGGCTTGGTCCTTTCTTGGTTCTTCTGCAGAGGAGTATGAGTGCTCTGTATGGGAAATGGCATGTGGAATGGACCTCCTGCCAATGAAAATGAACTCGTACTTATGCCTGGATATAAGGGCAGCTGCTCTGGGTTGGCTCTTTTTTAGCTAACAGTGCCACGTATGTCAGACCTTGTAAAAGGCTTCAGTAAAAGCTAAGAAAGCTGCCAAGAAAACCAAGTGAAAGTTACAGCATTTCCCAAAGTGATACTGCTGGCCTGACCTACACAACTCACAGCTCTCCTTCACCTCTCAGGCTGATTTCAATATTGCACCTCGACTGACCAAATTTTGCATTTCCTGTCACTGCACTCACACAGTTCAGTATACGCTTGATGGAGATGAATATCTGAACTCTGGTTTTCACACCAGTGCTCCCACAACATGATGTTCTGTTGAGTCAGTGTACTTTCAGGCTGATACATGCAAGATGGGAGTATTTTCCCCTCGCAGAGTTAAGAGAGGAAAAGGCTTCATCAGCCAGAACCCCATGAATGTTCAATGGCAGTTTAACAGGAGCATTGCACTGCTGGCTATCTGGCTATCAGTCTGCACTCAGTTAAAACTCTTGGTCTCACCTTGGACCTCAGACATAAAGCTGGATACATTCTTTTGATTCCATGGAAGTTTATATCAAACATTCAATTACACTATAGCTGTGTTCCTTCTCCCTACCTCACACTCCCACAAAGGGTCAGCCTGACACCCACATGCTAAGGACATACAAATGTCTTCCATTTTTTTAACCTTTTTTACCATGTGCCACTGGCAGTCATGTTAATTTTCCATTAGCCTCTGCAGCTCTTGCCAAATGCCTTTAGCAAGACATTGCAATGGACCAGAAGACCAGTTGTTGATTGAAGCTATCTCACAGTGCTAACGCTTTGCTGGCTACGATTGCAGCTCAAGTCTAAAGGATGTTGGGTTGGGCCCAGATTCCAGTTAAGTCAATGGAAAGATTCTCTTTGACTTCAGTGAACTTTCAATCAAGCTTATTAACCATAAAATAAAATGTTCCTCTTGTACAGACACAACAAATACTTATAGGTTTCTTGGCTGGTTTATTCCTTACGTCTTATTTCCTGTGTTCTCTCTTAACAGGGTTTTGTAATATTGCAGATATGCAAACATTGCTTAAAAATGTTTCTAAGCTTTGGAAATGCATATTTCCATAGAAAGATTACATAATATGGGGCCATGTTGCTTGTTTCAAGAAGATCTGTAAATGTTGCTTGTTTCAAGAAGATCTGTAAGGCACGTTGCCTAAGATTGAGTATCTGCAAGGGACACCAGTACGAAGATCTTCCACTCATCGTTCTCCTTTGTTCACAATACGTATGCCTCCAACTATACAAGCCAGAATTTTTGACTATTCATAGCAAACTCATAAAAAATGAGAACTAGCCCTGAAAAAAGTTTATATATGGGAGGAAAACTTGTTTTCCTGCAGGCTCTGGTACACCCCTTTCACCTGCAATTCAGAAGGGAAATAAACTGCTAATTTCTTCAGTGTTTTTTTTCTCCTTTGTTTCTCCTTGCTCAGACCATGCACTCCCTCCACTGGCATTAAAACTATTTAAGTCCTTTAAATCGCCTTCTAACTCTCTCTGCCTGCCAGCTTTGTGCCAAAATAAATGCACTGTTATCCGCTAAGTGTAGCTAATGAGCACCTCAGAAAGAATTCAATGGCTTTCAAAGTGAGCTTAAAAAAAAGGCCAGCTGACTGCAGAAAAAAAAAAAACAAACCTTTCCCTTCATTCAGTTTTTCCTTGGGAAGGCTTTCATTACACCTCATTCATTTTCACACTAGCTGAATGAGTCCACACTTCTGGGTCCTGCTGTGGCATCTTTTACATTAAAGACATTATATGTAATGTCTGTTTGCCAGCAAACTTATGAGAAGGACATAAGCAGTACGGGTCAAGATACATTATTTAGTAGAAATCAAAACAGTAAATGAAAGCAACTTTCGAGCAGACTGGCACTGTAACAGGATGAAGCAGATGGATTAAAAGATGTGGAGATGGAAATAAACTGTGACGACAAAATACAAATTAACTTCCTTGCAAATAATCTCCATGATCAAAATGATAGCAACCTTTCCTTCGATATGACCTTTCTCTCCTCTCCCCGTATTAAAAGGCCATTGTTCTATTTCTCTCCAGAGCGTAATTACCCTGGGGAAGTATAAACTCAGCTAATGAGAATGCTCCCTGTCTGCCAGGCGTGGGTGAGCGCTTCGGCAGTGCCCTGGCTGCAGGTCAGGATGTGATGTGGGTGTACAGCATCCACCCCGTACATGCCAGCTTCTGCTAGAAGGAAACACTGGCTCATAGCAAGGGGGCTGTAACGCACTGCTCTAAGTCTGCCAGGCTGGGTAACAAGTGGCTGCGAGGCACACTGCGGAGGAGACCTGTCCGCAGTATCGACAGAGGCAGAGTATTCCTCTCTCCATTCACCCCCAACATTTTGTCCTGTCCTTCCACTTCTGGCCAAGGACTAAAAGGAAAAACAGCTTCTCTGAAACTAATGCCTTCTTGATTTATTCAAAGGTTTACCACGATCAGAGAAAACTATTAAAACATACCACATACGTCAGTATAACCTAAACCTTTTCTTGCAAATTAAGACATATTCCATTCAACACAGCTGTCCTTCACTGGACAGCAAGCTACTTGCAGACTCACTGCAGTTTCTGCCTCTGCTGGCATCTTCTTCTCAAAGGGTAGTTTATATCAGCTAAAAATCTGATATTTTTTCTTTTTTTATGTCAACGTCCTGAACTGCATCAAACAGTTACTGGGCTGTCACTAGCCCTGGAAGCTGGAAGCTAACCCTTCATGACTTCAGGTTATAGCCCTTTAAGTATTCGCTGGACTATGCCTTATGTATATAGTGTGATGCTTTCCTGCTTATTTCTCTAGAGCCATTATCAAAAAGCGTGTGAATATTCTCATTTTTCTGGAAATTAACATAAGTAGGCACAGCTTAGCATGTCCATCTTTATATTAATGTATTTACAAACAAGTTACAGTTTAATCCTGCAGTCTCCTCATTTTCACTTCTGTGGGCCTCAGCTTTGTAAAGATTTAGACACATGTTTAACATTAGCAATTGGAAGCCTGTATGTACTATCATGCACTTACTAGCAACTCTAGTTGCTAGTACCCTTCGTACCCTTAAGCACTTTCCAAGGTATTTTCTACATGTTACGTGCACTTGGAAGTAAAGGTATTCAATCTCTCTCGGCCCTGGGGGCAGCTACAGGCTAGTGGCTTAAGACACCACTGCACATTTTCTTGCAGACAATTCCTTTTCTTTATACTTGTGCCAATTTTTAGTGTTAAAGTCAGTTAGTGATTAGCAGTGGTAGTTAAGGGGACCTGATGAATCCCTTTCACCAAACATATTTGAAAAAGAATCTCTCAGTCAAATACATACCACAGCTGACAAAGGCTCCTCTGTACAGACTAGAAAACATTGATCTGCTCAATCACAAATTCCATCTGATGAGCTATGCTCAATTAACTATTAGAAATTTTGAAAAGTTGGATGTAGTCTATGGAGAAATGGTTTCTTTTTCCAAATAATTTTCCCATATCCCCCAATGGCTTGAATCCATGGAAAATCACTCCAAAAACCAAATGGCTGACATCATTCCTCTGCCGAAAACTCACAAAGAATTTTTGGCTTGATATTAAGTCATATACACTAAGGAAAACTTTGACCTAGAAAACTGATTGTGGTGCAGTGAACTAAAATAGTGACTGAGTGTGGTGCAGTGAAAATAAAAAGTTCTTCAAACTCTCCTCATCTTGCTTGCAAAGATCCTAAATGAGAGGAGAGGGGAAAAAAAAGTAGGAAACGTGAAATATCAGACTAGTCTCTTCAGCAAAAACTATTGCTTTAGAATCTCGGTCTAAAACCCAATTCTCTATAAATATATAGCATCTGGTGACAGATGAAACGTGTGTGTGCTGAAGATTAATTTGCACTCTTAGTAGTATTTTCACTAGAAACAGTTCTATCCAAACTTTCCATCTAAACACATTTGCATTTACATAGCAAAGAGTTGGAAGAATTTCAGGAAGCTCAACATGTCACCAGAAGTAGCAGAGATGATGCAGACATCTTTTCCTCTGAATTAATATATAAACTCACTGTCTCAGTTCTGTGCTACAGCACTTTGATCTCAGAGGCACCTTCAGCTTCCAATATGTGTAAAACAAGTCGACAATAATTTGTAGTTCAAAAAGAATTTATGGCATTTTATGTATGAGAAGGCATGAGACGTATAGGATGTGAAGCAGTGTGCAGAGTTAACTAGTTACTGATGAGGACTTCAAGAATATTTTGGAAAAGTCTGTGCAGATGTACTCTAAAAAAATAAATAAATCCTTAAAGATACTGTCACACTAGTACAGTTTGATATAGGAAGGAATGAATAACAGCAGCTTAAAATTCCTCTAGACTTGTTCAGAGCCTCTCATGCACTTAGTCAACAGGCAAAAGTCAAAGTGTGCTCAACACGGCAATGTACTCAAAAGAGTCCAAGTCTAAGCCAGCAGCACATTGTAAGCAAAAGTTGTGGTCAGGAGAATATGTAGTTACATTGACATAGACTCTCTCCAAATTCACCAACTCTTTTAATTTAGCCCAGTGTTTCATGGCAGTATCAAAATTTTCCTTGCCCCAAGACAATAAGAATATTTAAGAAAATGCCCTCTGACATTAACTGCTTTTTATTTTTTAATTATGTAACTTAATAAGTGTAAAAATCTATTAATTGTTAATTGTCTCTCTGTCTTGAATATCATTACAAGTGTAGTTGCCAGCTAAACCATAAAATTCAATGTGGTTTGTGAAAGCTATTATGTACTTTTATTATTTGTTTCCCTTTTGTGTTTTATATACTGCTAAAATTTGAAATTGTCATTAAAGAGATAAATTTTAAAAGTTGACAGACACATTCCTTGAAAGAGCCAGAGGAAACTAGTAATCTCATTTTAAAAATTGTAAAACTACTCAGTAATTTCAACAAATCCAGCATCAGATAATAAGTGATCAATAACTTTTATCCTAGTAGAGCCACAAAGAATTTTTGGTCAGTTTAAAACCAATTGAACAGCTGTTATTGTCAGACTTTTATCCTGAATTTAATATGCACTCAATCCTAATCCTCCACATTTTAGAGCAATACACAAACAAATGTCTTTCTTCCATGTAACTGAGGATACCTTTTCGTGCTATTCACTTTTTGGTTGTCATGTGGAGTTCTGATACAGTTTAAAATCATAACATGAACCAAAATCATCAAAAAGACTTTATGGTATCTGTCAGCTAGTTATTATTTCATTCCCATCATAAAATAGCATAAGCTTGTTTTTCTATCTTTCCTTCTCTCTCCCTGTTGATTAAACTGTAGACAAAGAAAATAATGAATTGGTGAAATACATGCTTTTTTTTTTTTTTTTGATACAGGGAAAAGAATTCAGATAAATGTAGCACAAATGCGGGAAAAGAAACAGAAAGCTAATTATTGCATAGCCACGATGTTAGCAAAAGGCCTTCTCCTGTACATGCAGAATCAAATTTCGAGCCAGAAAAGTTTCGGCACAAATTTACCTAATGTTCCAGTGAGCAGATTCAAGAGGCATACATCACATTCTTGGAATTTGTCTTCCTGAAAATTTCCTCCTTCAGTGTTAAGATGTATTACTTTCTGCCCATCTTCACAGGAATGCAAAATGTGCTAAAAAGAAAAGTTTTTCGCTAATTCATGTCACTAGGAAAGAGAAAAAACTTTCCCATACTAGACTTGCATGTTTACAGTCCATAGCACAGTGTGTTATGAATTCTTAGGACCTTTTCGAAACATGAGATACACTGATGTTAATGAGTGGATGCAAGTGGCGTAATAAGAATTATGGATTTAATACTTCTCCCCGACTTGTATGCAAGAATTCTTCTACATTAATGGTAACAGTCTTTTAACCTAGAAAGAGTCTTTTTCCATGCAACAGTTTCCCTCTGCCTGGATTGGCCAGCAGATACAGGGAACTGGAAAAGGAAGACAGTTATAATGAATAGATGTATCTATAAAAATAAGGTAACCTCCTGATACTTGTGGTATTATCTTCTTTAGTCAGATGGAGTTGACTACAAGAACAGCAAGTGATTTTTATGAGCTTCTGGCTACCACAGGGACTATCGAGACCTCATGAATCTGCAGAGTCTCAGGGAACACTCTGGGAACTGATCTGCATTGGCCCAGAGGGTAAGTGAATGACGGAACTTCATGACGCAAGCCTGTGAGGACGTCCTTTCTCTTGGCCATGTCTGTATTTTCTCCCCAGGGAAGGGTGTTGATCATGCCCCTGATTTAGGGCATAAGGGTTTGGCTCTCCAACAAGTGACTGAATAAAACCTACAGTCTTAGACGTGGAACTGAACTGAAAAGCTGCCAAGTAGTCAGAAGTGCACTTCCGAAACAGTCATCTGCTTTATTTGCCATTTACTTTCTCTCCCCTAAAAGGTTTCTTTGTAATATGTTCATCTGTGTATTCATAGCCTTCTGCTTCTTAGATTTTGGAAATATCATACTGCTAGGCCCTGTTCTAGCAAAGCGTCATGTAAAAATGCAAATGTAAGCTCAAATCAAAAGTAAGACAAATCTGATTCAAAAGCACCAATAGTAACTGCTCTCATGTCTGTGCACCAGAGGGAATTCACGTGTAAAGTGCTGTCCACAGCATCAGAGATACAATTTTGTGGCGGTTGTGAATGGATGCTGACCATGCCAAACACTGCCTTCAGGCAGCAGGATTTTTGTACAATCAATTTAATCACAAATACCTTTAAGCATAGTTCAAAGTAAATCTTTTTAAAGCTCTGTAAGATAGTACTCTGTTGAGTACACGTTTTGAAGGGCCCTGAAAATTCTTCAGGCAATCAATGGTTGCCTGTCTTTTCAGAAAAGGATCTTTTAAGGTCTCTGTAGGGGTTCTAGTGCATTCTGATGTAACAAAATTTTGTTATTTTCAAAGTAAACTTTTCAACCCAACAAAAAAAATTGTTTCACAAAATATTCTGGGAAAATGTTCCCTTTCTAAAGAAAACTGATTTTTAATAACACTTTCATTATTAAAGTATCAAATAACCTTAAACAAATATCTTTGCTGTCACATAATCCCTTCAAAAGGAATTTCTCTGACACATCCGCATAAATTTCTCTTAATGTATGTATTTTTTGTTAAGATTTATAAAAGGAATTTGCTCTGCCAAAGGGGAAAAAAACCTATTTTTTTTCTTTATCCTGATCAACCTACCACTTTTGAGAAGTTTTCCTCATTGGAAAATATTTCTAATGCTGTCCAAGGTCAAAAAGAAATTGCCATTTGATGGGTGTTTGGTAGGCTCTGTGAAAGGAATCTGCGCTCTCGGTTTAGTTCCCAGTCAACAAATGTCCAACACAGCTGTCATTAATTGGCATTCTTGTTGGCAGCCTCCGCAGAGAGGCCAAAGGCTAATGTACATGGAAGCTGACCTATTTTCTGACTTTATTAGTAGTCCTGCAGAACAGGCTTCTCAGTGTGAGGAGGTGAACACTGGTTCTTACTGCTGTTGCTGAGGCTGTAGGCTTTCTTTGGATAAATAAACTCTGTTTCCAAAGCTCCCAGTCTGGCATCTTTCATACATGCTAAAACCCAGTCAAAAAGAAATATTCATACAAATAGTAACTTGATGATACACTGTTTGAAACAAAGCGTATTAGCACTCGCACTGAGAAGGCTATGTCTGTTCAAAGTTTCTTTCCAGAAAGCTATTTGTTAATTAACTGTTCCTGTTTCTTTTTCCAATAATATTTTCAAGTAGATATGGACATCTTCTGCCAAATATTAATTCTCATTCTGTTATTTATCTGTCTGTAACTTCTAACACCCTTAACTGTGTTGATTTTCCAGGCAGCATTTATTGAACTTGTTAAGCACAAGCTACAGTCGTTTTAGGCTAACCCACAATTAAGTACTACTGGCTATCTACAATACCCCATATGCCCATTCATTTTCCACATTCACTTTTCTGCAATAAGCAAAGTTTTCGGTATCACTGATGAGCCTGTTTACAGGAAAAGCAACCTATACTCCCTTCTGCTCCTGCCTCAAACAATTTGCTAGCTGTGCCCCAACCAACAGCAAAATATTTATAACAGTGGAGAATAAAAGAGAGGGAAGAGATGCTAGCTTTTTGGGCTGTACAGTTTGAAATCATGGTATTACAGAATGTTCACCTTCTAGCTTGTAAACTGAGGTAGCTTAATATGGAAAAAAGTGGAATATGGAAACTGAGGGAAATTAAGTACAAAGCACAGTGATGTCATTTCTTCCTTGCATACTTGTACTTTAAACTGTGACACTATTGTTTTGCTTATAACAAAAATCCTAAACTGAATACAAAACACTACTCACTCACCAAGCAGATGTTGATATCACAGTCTAGAAGAAAAAATTAAATTATTGAATGCAAAGAACTATGTTTGCTTACTATATTTCTATCTGTTTGATGACCCTGAAGGACTTGCACTCATTGATTAGGAGGCATATACATCAGCGCAAATAAGAGACAGACATTGTGCAAAAGCATGTTTCATGTTTGTTTCCAATCCAGTTTTGTCACTTTGAAGATACCTTTTGAACTTAAAAGAATTTCTTTCCATTTCCTTTTACAAAAGGTTCATTTCCAGCTTTGTAAGCTTTAATTTTATAAGAATCTTTTTGGCTTAAACCAGCTTCTGAATTGGACGTATTCATTTTCCTTTTGCTCACCAAGTAGACAAGTATAAAACTCTCCAAGTTTTTATTAAAAGCATTTTTTTTTTCTGTTTATAACATAGTTGTACGGCTTTTAGCATTCATGTATGCTTTGGGCCATAAAGACTGTTTTTCATTGCTCTAAATGTGCTTGTTTATTTACCCTTCCAATAGTTTGACATTTGATGTGTTGAATTTTTGCTATGGAAAAACATTAAGGGGAAATTACTCACAGTACATTGCTCTTGTATATTTTTCCCTCATAAAGAACATTTTCATATAGAGCAGACCTCTTGATAAGTTGAAGTCCATTAAGTGCAACATACAGTTAGGTCTCTTTAACCACTGTCATACCACATGGCAATATTCAAGGACAGGGTAACTGATCATTGGTCACCCACTCCCATCACTCATAAATTTGTCTTTTAAGACTGTTCTATTCGAGTGCCACATAAGCACATGTTTTCAACTTAAAATGAATCACCAGTCAGGACAACATATCAAACCAGCTGAAATAAGCTTGATAACCTTTTCCAGCTGGAATGGATGAATGAAATGTATGCCAAACCGTAGCACGTGTGCTTTTTCCTCTTTGGTAAACACGGAAGTTTTATAACTATTTTATCAGGTTGCATGGAAGTTATGAAAACAAACAAACAAAAAGCTAGCTGTCCGTCATTGTATGAACATATATGAAACAACTGAGCTTCATCTAAGCATGAACGCTCCAAAAGATTTTATGTGTGCCAATTATAAGAACTTACATGTCACAAACTGTATGTCTGGTCGTCTTTCCTGTAATGTACCTGTTAAGAATGATTCATAAAAGTATCATTCAGAGCAACTGAGCATTTACATACACGGCTCCTATCTTTTTTTCTCTCCGTCTCTCCTTTTCCTTCAAAGCTAAGAAGTTATGTAGTGCTCCATCACAACAGCAAGTTGCCATAATTACAGGCGGATGTCACAGAGAAGACAGTGAGACAATTAGATTGGAAAAGGGACAACACCAACATTTTCAAAGAGCAAATTCCATGTAACCCATCTAGTTCTGTCATTTGCCCTTCATACTTTGAACTGCGTGAGGTTTTTTTCTTACAGTTTTCTCAGACTTTCCGGTTGCTTTACTTTCAGTGATTGCAGCTTCAACAGCAAGCTTTCATCACATGCATACTTCTGCTCCAAATATGGTTTTCAAGGAGGAAAACAGGATCTAACCTCTTCTCTCCACATTTGAGTTTTCCAGGGATGGTGCATGCAAAATGTTTTCCCATTGCAGAGGTTCAGCCCAGGACCCTCTGCCTTCCTACTGCTGATACACTAGCTGAAGTATTCTTCTTCCTATTACATTCATTTCCTGTCATTTTCTTTTGATGACCAGAGTTGTCCACTATTTTAGATGCATAACCACTGGTATCATCTTACAATTTAACCTATATTTGAAACTATCAGAGGCCCTGCCTTCACAATGAGTTGCACAGCTTAACCTACAGTAGGATTTAAAATAATTTTACTCATGTCCATGTACCTGCAAGCCAGACTCAGATTCCTCCTGCCTATCTTTACAGTTCTTGCATGTGCTGAATCACTATCTGGTGATGTTGATCTCTCCCTGGTGGACGAAGAAAGTAATTAGACATCTATCTAGGTCTTCCTATTAACTTGCAAAAGTAAGATAGGATGAATTCAAACATCTCATTAGTTTGAGACCTGTTTATTTCCACTAAATTTACACCAGCTTCGAAAATTAATTTTAGCTTCCTTACCCAGGGTTTGTACCAGATTTGTAAAAACAGTTTTAAAAAACAATGCACATTTCTGTAGATTTACAGACCAACAGGGCCAACTGAAAAATATTTCTTAACACATTTCAGAGAAACAAAAATTAAGGAGTAAGGAAAAAAACTTTCTGTCATTCTGTCACAATACATTCATCGCTCTCTAACACTAGTGACTTCAATATTATAATAACAAAACACTCCTGTTTCTAAGGTGTTGAAATACGTTCTTCTACACTGAAAGAAAAATACATGATTTTACAAAATAGACATAGGTGCTTATTTTCAGCATTGTTCCTCTTCTTATTTGAAAGCAAAGCTACCCGAGTCATTTAAAGGATTTGCTTTTTAAACAGACGTTCCTGCTGTAACATTGAAAAGATTCAGGTTATAGAGGAAAGTATCGTAGTCTCACATTGGTATTACTAGACTTGATGAGATGACCGATGGTAGGACTCAGCTAACTTGAGATCTAGACATTCTTTCGTAGTCACCAGCAATGGAGTTATCATACCTGTGGACCTGCTTAGCCAAGCTAAATTTTATGAGATGGAAATCATAAGACTGTTCAACTCGAGAATTCAGACAGTAATTCAACATCTTGTTTCAAATAAGTAGAGCTACTCAGCATCATAACATCCAAGACTGATGGTGATCCAGCCCATTCAAAATACCAGTCTTTCTGCTAGCGGCAGGTAGAACATGGCAGGTAGAATCATGATCTGAATGCACTATGGTGAGGATTAATAAAGCAGTACTTATTTCAGGTTCAGGAGCAAAACATACCACAAAAACATCTACATGGCTTATTGGAAACTGTATGAAATAGGTGTTACAGTGAAATGAAGGAATTACCCACGCTGTTGGAAATTAGACACATGAATTTCCTGCAATTTATAGTAATATCTTGCGCATATGTCACTCAAACTTCTTTTCTGTCAGATCTCATAAGTTCAACAGGGTAGGGTCTGGTTAGCAAAAGAATCAGAAATCTCGAATGGGTATCTTACGTACAGCATGAAGCAATGATGACAAGTCAGTCAGTGGCTCTTTTCCCTTTGAATCTATAATGACACAAGGTCTCTCAGTGTGTTATGTGCCATCATGCTGAGTTGGTAACATCTGAAGGAGAGAGATTTTAGTTCAAATAAGTAAATTCTGTTTTCTTGGCTCAGTTTCAACTGGATATAATATTTTTCTTCACATCCTACCCTCTGAAGAACTCCTGTCAAGTGCTGGAGTGCATTAAGAAGTGGTTGCAGTGCTTCACCCCAGAGGCGGCCTGAACATCTGCAGGCACTCTGCATTTGGTAAATTACCTACTTTTTTACAAAAATAGACAAAATGGTGAGATAAAACTGCATACCGCTTGACTAATACAATTTTAACTTGAGCCCGGCCATGAACTTTTGCTATTAAAGTAGTTGTCTACCACAATATTCCTTCAGGCACTTAAATCTCATTGCAGTGTTCAACTTAATTTTCTTCTCCACAGCTTCCTTAGCAAAATCTGTTTGGTATTGATACTATCAATACTATACTATCATCCAGTTCCTTAAAAAATATGGCTGCTCTATGAACCACAGGATCTCCTTTTCTGAAGGAAAATGTAAATCACAAGGTTTTTGGTGGACAGGCCACAAACTCAAAACATGAAATCATTCTTCACATCTCCATATCAACAAATGCTAACCATATCCTACTGAACCGAAACAGTTTATTTTCTAAAAGGGACATTTGTGCTTCATTAAAAAGGAAGCAGAGTATATCAGAAAGAGAGAGGAAGTACATGAAGAGCCAGAACCAGAATATAATTTCTTTTCCTCCTTCACAGAATTGTTACTTCATGCTGGGGCTGACATCACCAACACTCACTACCATTCCCTATGTGGTTAGAATAAGGAGACATATCTGCCTCTGTGGTAAAGACAAAGAAGAGAAGAGTGCATGTGTTGTATAGAGAGAGTGTTTTTGTGCACGTGCACGTGTGCGCATGTGTGTTGGTCTATGCATGTGCACCTGTACACACGTGCCAAATATATAACCGGCTAGCTGGGAATCTGTAATTTTCAAAGAATCTGATAAAAAAGGAACATGCATGTAACGGACAGGTTTAGTACATGAGAAGTCATTTCTGAGCAGTGAAGAATCTTCACCTTACAGAATGTATCAGTTTTGTCAGGGGTAAGAATGAAAGATGACAAGATTGGTAAGTGCTGAAGACCAACCTCGTTACGTTGGGTTGGTGACACAGGACATACTGGATTGCTGGTAAACAGGCGCAATCAAACATTGAGCAGGTGCACACCAAAGACGGAGGACATGCTTACAGGATAGTAGATTCTACTCTGGGTTGCAGATTACGTCTTTGATCAATCAAGATGATGCTGGGGTATAAAGAATTAAAGTGATTCTTGCCTTTATAGGCAGAGAATGTCTATAATGTTTCAGCAGCTCTCAACAGCATGCGAGCAGAGAGGCTACACTGCATCCACATTTAGCACAGGTATGAGACCAGTTTGAATACTGTGGACAGTTGGATGTCCACATTGTTGTGGTTTGACCCGGGTAGACAGCTAAGCCACACATAGCTACTCACTTCCTCCCCAACGGGGTTGGGGAGAGAATCAGAAGAACAAACTTGTGGGTTGAAATAAAGACAGTTTAATGAATGAAACAAAAGCAGCATATGCAAGCAAAGGAAAATAAGGAATTCATTCACTGCTTCCCACCAGCAGGCAGGTGTTCAGCCATCTCCAGGAAAGCAGGACTTCATCATGTGCAATGGTTACTTGGGAAGACAAATGTCAGAACTTCAAGCATCCCCCTTCCTCCTCATCCTCTCCCTGAGATTTTATTGCTGAGCACAGCATCATATAGTATGGGATATCCCTTTGGTCAGTTGGGGTCAGCTGTCCCAGCTGTGTCCCCTCCCAACTTCTTGTGCACCCCCAGCCTGCTCGCTGGTGGGCTGGTGTGAGAAGCAGAAAAGGCCTTGATGCTGTTTAAACACTGGTCAGCAATAACTAAAATATCCTGGTGTAATCAACACTCTTTTCATCTTAAATCCAAAACATAGCCCCGAGCAGCTACTATGAAGAAAATTAACTCTATCATCTCAGCCAAAATCAGTACATACATTTAAGAAAAGCTGCTGATAACTCAAATTGCTCAGGGAAAAGTCAGAAGAATGACTGGAGGACTGGAAACAATATTTTACAATGAAGAACTTGAGGAGCCCAATATGCTTATTTTAAGAGAAAGCTAGTGTCCCAGTTACAGTCATAAAAGTATTGATATGAAACAATATTTTTCAATAGAGAATTCTTTTTCAGAGAAATCTGCAGTACAAGAACAGTCTTTGGATGGTAAAGTTAGAAAAATTAAGCTTAGGAAACTGTTGGAGGCTTGTTTAAGGGTCTTTGTTTTCTTTTAAGCTAATTTATTAGAGTAATGTTTTGCTAACAATTATAAGAGCCCATGTGGAGAAGATAAGATATATTGCTGAAAGCCATGCTCTAGTTCAAAGTACAGAAGGCCTATGACTCAAGTGATATTGGAGGTCAAATTAAATTATCAAAGTGATCCCTTCTGGCATTCTGGAAGTGCCATCTTAGATTCAATCTTTCTACAACTGAAGTTTCAAAAGTGTCTAATATCAACATCAAAAAAGAAAATATGAAAATCTAAGTTACCTGCAACTTCACAATCCAGAGAACACATTGCTGTGACTCTCCTATGCTTTGTTCGTGAGCCAGAGGCAGACATGAACACCTGCACAGCACGTATTCTTAGGAGGTTTTTTATTTGTTAGTGTGCGATCATCTAAAAAGACCTTCCTGTAGACAGTTTTGCCTATCAGGAGATCAATAGTATTTCTAGCTATTTTAAAAAGAATTCAAAATAACAACTGCAAGCTGTAATGCAAAACCAGATCAAGAAAGGAAACAGAAAGGAAATAATATGCTTTAACTGCAATAACAAAAGCTACATCGCACTTTGCTGATCTGCTTAAAATGCACTGTAAAACCAAAAGGGATATGAATCTTCCAAAGCCAGCTATAATGTTTTTCTTTATTATATTGTCTATTGGTGTTTTAAATCCAAATCAACGAAGCAGATTTTTGTAACAGTAGCAACAGCAGTAAAAACTGCATAATGAATTAATAGTTTAAGTGCCCTAATTTTTAAGGCAACAGAAGCTATGTTCCATCTTAAGCTGTAAATATAAACCAAACTTGCCTCTGAATCAAAGAATATTCAGTGGTAGCTTCTTTTTCGTGATTCACCTTAAAGATGTAGCGTGGGACATAACTCCAGGTATTCTACATGTAGGTATCTACATGTGTGCTACAGGTGTTCCAGAGCCCTAGAAACTCCCAAGACATTGAGGTTATTGACTGGCATTTGGCTGCCCCACATCTCTCATAGATTTGCACTAGCAGTCCAACATGGATGCACCAGACGTTTTTCATGCAGCATCTGAAATGATTCCAGAAGCCTAGGTTAGAGTGAAATTACAAGATTACCTTATAGTTCTGGCGACCTAACATGGTACTCAGACACCTAAACTTAGACAGGTAGTACCATTTGACATTCCATAAAGTATCTATGTCATCTGCACAGTGTAGGCAGGTATGATATTGGGATTATGTGGAATACCTAAACTGGTACTAGCTACCTCAGTTTGGACTGAACCAAGTGTCAAGTCAGTACAGTAAATGTAAGTGGAACAATTCAGTTGATAAGCCATTAGGAGCAGAATCCAATCCAGTGTTAAGACACATAAATTTAACTGTCTACATACAAGTATATACTGCCATAGCAAATGTCAGAGTTCTCATTATTGTCACTAGAATCTAGTCAAGGCAGTTAGTGGAGCTTAGGAGGAAATTCAACTCACCCTAAAGTAGACACTCAGTGGCTAGTCCACTAACAGCTCTCTTTGCTCCATCATGGCATCATCTCTGTCATTACCTATCACCAATCTTCATTTTCTTTAATGGGAGCTTAGGCACTTATGACATCAGTGTTACACCTAAGGGCAGACCCTTAGATTTAGGTGTCCTAGTTTTGAACTGAATCATGCCCCAGAGTCTCAAGTTAGTTGCTTAAGTATAGGTATTTGTGATGCCCCTGCATATTTCACACGAGTTATAGCTGCCAGGCTGGAAGGACTCAGTTGTGCTATAGGTCTTGTGTCATACCTCATAACATCAGATGCACAATTTAAACAGCACAAGGCTTCTGGTTTTAGGTAGCTGAACCAGACCTAGATGTTTCTTTTAAGGTGGCTTGGACCAGCTGATGCTTGGAACCCCAGTGAGCATGAAATTTGTATCTTCTCAGAAGTATCTGAACCTCAAAAAGATGAAAGAAATTCCAGAATAATATGTTTCCTGCAGAATTTACAAGTTCATTCAGGACACAGTGATTCACAAAGTTTATTTGATTTCAATAAAATTCTGACTGGAACCAGATCAAATTCAGATAAAATTCTTCTCAATTTTCTGCCAGCAGTCTCCACTTCCAGGGTCCCTCATGTACTCCCACAGCACAGGACAAGAAGCTTTCACTTTTCACTGAGAGTGTTGATATCATTTGATTTCATTAAAAAATCAAACCGCAACCAAACTTCAAAATGCAGATGCTGTTCAGGAATCACAATTACCTTTCTCCATGCAGTTGTGCTCTGCACCTTGTAGGAATGCGACCCAATAACAGACAGAGTGTGTTTGAGTTCTGCTATTTCCTGTCCGTCTTGGGTTACCGTCATAAAAGAAATGAATGATAGACAAATCTGCCTGCAAAAATAGGCTGGAAATAGGCATCCTCAAGGGATTTCTAACATCTTTGGCTTCCCTTCAGGCTGGAAATACCACAAATGCAACCTTCCGGTAGTGTTTGTATTTCAGCACATCTGTTTTTATGGCCCACTGGAGCCGGGGAGTTTAGAGCACATAAAAATGAAAAATCACTTCAAGGAATTTAACCAAAGCATCAGAGGTCTAATTCAAGTTTTCAAGAAAGATTCAATTCCATTGTTAATTTAGCTTATGTACTCACCCACCCCTAACTATTGGGACTGTTGCTTGAAATTTCTGTTAAATAAGTATGTAATGGCATAGTACAGAAGTGAGGGCCTCAAAATAATTTTCAAATGCTATTTTTCATTAATGTTTGGTAGGTCATCATCATCTTGTATTTATAGGTGGCAGAAGTAAATCAGAAATAATGAATGGCTCTCTCAAATCAGTGATAGGATCGGTAGCAGTGAGGGTATCAAAGCCCAGAAGTTTCACTTCTATTGCCCTCCTAATTCTAATTGTATTCTTTCTGCTTTTATTCCATGGATAAGCCATTATTCAGCTTCTCTTCTGTCATATTCTCTTTCCTCTTCATTTTCTACTCACAGTTCTCATTAGGAAAGTGTTTACTGAAGACTGTAATGTAAACAAAACTGTGGAAAGGAAAAAAAATCCATTAAGGTAATCTTGCACTCTTACAAGATACCTTGTAAGAGGGCAAGAAAATACTTAATTTATAAATAGCTCCAAGCTTTTAATAGAGCTTTCCATTGGTACAGAGATGTAGGATGTTTAACCACATATATGGGTATTTATTGTCTTCTAATTGAGATCATTGCTTAGAAAATTCTGGATTTCCAGATTTTCAGTTACTTTCAGGAATCTATATACTGTATAAAGTATCGTCATTTGTGGTAATGGATGTAGGAAAGGGCCTCAGAGAAGAAAACCTGAAGGGAGCAAAGTTTCTCTGGTAAATTTTCAGGATTTGTAATGGTAGATATGTTTTTTCATTAAAGAATTATGTCCATTTTTCGGTCACGTATATCCATGTCCACCTTTGGAGAATGATTTTATAGACCAGAGGACCTGAAAATCTTCGATAAATTCTCTATTACTGACTACTGTCATGAACTTCTAAGGGATGATCAACAACCCTTTAAGACACTACAGTGCCTAAATTAGTTGTTCTCCTCCCACAGCCAAGAAGCTGAAAAACTATACACCAAGCCAACTTTCCTTCTGTTTTCCCTTGGATAAAAGAGAATCCACAAAAATGTTGATACTTTCTTTAAAAAAAAATAAGTATTCTAAAATGCCAGTGCTGATTTCTGTTCAATTTGCTCTAGCTATGCCAGATGGTGTAAGGAAAATTGTTTCTTCCCTGTTATGACTAAATCTTCCCATTTTGGTGACCAGTGTCATCTGCAGCGTGCTAGATGTGCTTATGCCTAATCAGAAAATTGTCTAACTAACTGGGTACAGTTAACAAGGCAATTTTCTCAGTGGAGGTATGTTTAAATATAAATTTCAGTGTTGGTTTTATGGATATTTTTACTAACTATTTTCAGAATAACTTACTGCATTAGTGACACAGGTATTTCTACATGGAAATACATTCAAACACCTAAGCTTGTGTTTTGCCTATACATCACATAAAATATGACTGCCTGGTACCCAGACACAAATCTCTGTCAAGCAGGAAGATTCACCTATGCTACAATCATGAAGCAGGAAATTTTCTAGTGCCAGGATAAAATACGCCTCCTTGGCATGAACAACAAATTCCAGTATCTCTTCCTAACTACTTCCACCTGACACAGATTTTACAAGACACTGAGATATCAACTTGATGTATGTGAATCAATATATGATTCCTTTCACTGCCATGCCAATCCACAGTTGCTGTGCTGCGAGGTTGCAGCTATACCTCTGCATGCAGGCTCTAACCTACTTCAGGCATTGCAAGGGCGTCTGTAACTGAAGAGCTGTGGCAGATATTCCATCTTCTGCAGAACAATTTTTGCTAGTCTTTATCGTGCACATGCATTTTGTTCTGTTTGTGGGATCAGAAAACCCAAAGGCCACAGACATTTTTGAGGTCAGTGAAGGTTGACAGGGGACAAGGAAAGAGCTGGCAGAGGAGGAGGATTTGTGCTATAGTGGAGTTGGGGATATTCTCCATGGCCTCCTCCTGGAGCTCAGTGACAAAAGGCTCTTCATTTTAAGACAGCTGGTGGCAGTGTGGGGAGTTACAGCTCATAAATGCCCGCTGAGGGATAACACTGTCAATTTGCTTAAGTATCTGAGAAGCCACAGCCACCTAAATTCATTAACAGTTCATCGTGAGGAGAGGAAGATTTGAGGTTTATTTTCAATGTTTTTTTTGAAAAATGGTAAACTTTCTGTTAAGAGAAAGAATTTCAAACAAAAATGTTTAAATTTTGTACATGTCTAAGACATTAGTTGCATCTTGCCCTCTTTCTCTAGCTTCTTCCCTTCCTTTCCTTCCTTATTCTCTCCCATAATTAGAAAGGTTATGGATGGAAAAAATTAAAGCAACAATATTCATGGAATGATTCATTTTCCATTGAAGACACAAGGGAACCATAATCGTACATTCCCAGTTACCAAAGTTTCAGCAAGTGTTTGAAGAGATTAGCATAGATGATCGCTTAATGTTTTCTTCATGAAATATTCTGGGTAAAAATTCAAAGAATTTCTGCTGTTTCAGGTGGAGAATGATTGCTAGCTCCCCATGAAAGAGGAGTGTTCCAGCAATAGAACAACAGAAGAAAAAAACAATATTTAATCTCTTACTTAAAAAAAAAGAAAATAACAATCTGTTTACACAGACATCTTCCTCAGCTGTATCTCCCTTTCCTGCTAAAACTCTTGTAAAGGCTGGTTGTAATGCAGTGTGTTAAGGTAATACTGGAGTTCTTCACCAGATCTGACAGTTTTCTAATTTAGAGACAGATTTAGAACCAAAATGGCCATATTTACAACAGTCAGGTTTCCCGTTGAATAGGAGTACTGTTTTACCATTCCTATTCTGAAACACATGGATTTAGAGATAAACCTACAGATGCCAAACAAGGCTAAGAGCACTATTTTGAAATAACTCCTGCCTTCATGAATGTTTTGGAGTTCAATACTCAGAAATGGCTGGTCTGCGTGGAAGACACAAAGTGCAAGGTTCTCTCCTCTCTTTCCTCCTGCCCAATGTGTTTGCAAGAACAGAAGGACAGGTTGGATACACCTTCACCGGGCTGTATCTCTACCTCATCTTACCCATTGATGGAAGAAAGGTTTGGTTTTATATCAGTTCTTCTGAAAGAGAATATACTTAGATGTTTGTATTTGGGAACTGAAGTTAGTGTGGGCAAAGTTGTACCTACCAACAACCTAGTATAGGATTCTGATTATTGAGGATGTGGGGGGAGGAGTGTTAAGGGGCTGTTTTGTATAAGAACACACTGCATAGTTTATGCCTGAATGTTTAAAGATAACTGATTTATAGATTTACTGGACATGCAGGAGCTTCATTTTATATGGCGGAGCTGCTGGATGGATGTTCTTTATGAGATAGTCTCTGTTTTGGTATTTGTTTCTGAAACCCTTTCAACAGATGTACTAACTTTCCAGGCGTGCTACAGACTGTTTCTGTTCTCACAGAATTTTCTGAAGGAAAGAAGAAAAAGGATTGAAGAATCAGTATTCATGTGATTTGATGCAGTGGGAAAAAAAATTATATCTAATTGACCCCACCTCTGTCCCACCCTTACTTGGAAAGGTGAGTGCCGAGGAGGCTTAAGGGAGTGGAAAAGCCCATGAGTTTAGAGAGTACTAAACTGGCAAAAGCAAGTCTTGCAATTTGCGTGTTTTTACAAGTCAAGTGGCAAGGCAAGTCTCTGCTTTTTAGTCTCTTCTCACAAGAATGAAGCAGTCAAACAGCAACTTTCATGCATGGCATTTCAGTGTAAATTTACAATTTTAATTTACAAATTCTGCACACCATTTACAAAGCTTCTTCATTCAACTTCCACCCAACCAGTGAACCCCAAATTCACTTTCTTTTCGTATTTTGATGCTTCTACTACTCTTTCTCTTAAGCAAGCCAATTACAAAAACAGTACTTCATCTGAAAAACCTAAAACATTTAAGTTGTTTTTTTAAGGTTAGCTACTGTTTTTCATTTTAAACATTCTCTTTCCTGTCTCTTCCTTAACACTGAAAGGAACGGCCAAAGAGAAACTTGTAAATGTCAAACTGTTATGGAAAATAATAATATTTTTGAGAGGTCAATGATTTACTCCAGCATGACCTGCAGAATTTTACTCAAAGTGAGGGTAGATGTAATTCCACTAACACAAAAAAATTGGAATTTTCTTATAGCCTTTCCCATGCACATGAAGAGGAAGAACATGGATTTCAGGTGATACTAATACGTGAAATAAAACAAAAGAATAATTAACGTAATGTACAGGTAGATCAGAGCAGAGTTAAAAATGCACCAGTTCTTTTTGATTGACCTGTAATATAAATGAGATTGTTTCTAGCACTGTCAGGAAAATATATAAAACTCATGTTAAGACCTGAATAGCTGTGTTGTATACCACCTGTCCCAAATCTTGACGCACTGAGACAAAATGGTCTTCAGCTCTTTTTCTTAGTTTTCCATCTACAGGTTAGAGTAACGCCTATGAGGTGGGCAAAAAGCTGAAAATTAGTTGTGGGTATAACTTTTTGATATCCTTAGCTCAGCTTGTCATGGCATTCAGTGGCATTTTCACTTCCGTGGAACTTGTAATGAGTCTCTGCTCAATTCCAGATGAAACCAGGTCATTACACCAGATTAATTTTGCACAGAACTATCTGCTTTTCTATTGATTTACCTGATCCTGGCATCCAGTCAAGATTAACCCACCACAAAAAGCACAGACTGATTGGTAGATTGACTGACTGTCGTATATTATGACTTCTGGAAATACTTCAATGGAGGTGACTGAGTTGGGTTTTAAGGAAGAGGAGGCTGAAATCTGCCTAGACCAGAATGTAAGTGCAATTGTCTGAATGCATCTCTGAAGCACTTCAGGAGTCTACAAATGTTACTTGGACACACTAAAACAGATGTGGTCAGGACTTGTTCTTCATAAAATAACTAATGCAAAAAAAATGGTAAGGTTTCAGAGAAGTTTCAAGTAGACCTTGGGTGGAGCAAGTTTCTCAGTGCCAGGATGAAATTTCCAGCTAAATCCAAAGACATGCATGGTAACCACACTGCTCATCTTTGTTAGCTGGATCATGAAAAACAATGGCTTTAACGAATGCATCTATGCCCAGTACCTCTTTAAAAAAATCTACTGATTTGGAGAAGTATGAGACTCGATTTTATAGATCCTAAAGCAACTTAAAGTAAAGAGGGTTACATTCCCATAGGTGTTGGCATCTAAAAATTATTTGTCTAAGCCTAAAGTAGTTATCTAGCTGTCTTTCTAGTCAAGAGATAAGATATTTCAGAGGGCTATTCATTTCACCTTCGTATGACATGAATTAACTAAACATTGACTACAAAGGGAGTTTAGAATAACGTGGATGGAAAAGATTGCCTTTTGGCTATTTCAGAGTAAGTGAATTAAATCCCATCCTAAAAAACTTAAGATAAGGATTAACTTAAGATAAGTTTAACCTAGAACATGAAATTCCTAATTCTAAACCCAGACAAACAGAAATATACAAAAAATAATCAGCTTTTTTCCAGGTTTCTGTGAAGTATTATAGCATTCCTTTCTCTATATGATACAAAGAATGACTAGGACATCAATACAATGAGCTTGTTGAACCATATAAAACCATGGACTTTGTTATCTGAAATACCTATAATACCTTCCAAACTCGGTTAAAGAATAGACTTTTGATCATTTAAAAAGGCAGCCTCAGACATTTTCCACCATGGTATTAGGGACCACAAGAATGTGAACTTGTGTGAGGTCCTGAAGGGTTTGTATGTGTCATCCCTGACACTCAACATGGATGAAACAGCGCAAAGACAGGAAGATGATTCTGGCTGTAGAGCTACAAGTATGCGAAAGGTACCCAGCTGATGGCTGGTCTTTTAACCTAGCCCATACAGAAGGATGCTTGAGGTTTCATACTAATTTTGAAAGATGAGGATTAATGAAACAGCGTCCAAGGTTCTGTCTGGACAAGGTGTAAGCAAAGCTAGTAGAGAAGGTACTGGAAAAAAATAGAGCACTCTTTTGTGCTACTAATAAACTGGTAGTCCAGGTTAAATACACAGATGTCTGCATTTCAGGTATGTCCTTAGTCCTATGTCTTATTCTTCCCCTACAATTGGAAAATGGGGTGATACTGCTGCTAAATGTGCTTTTTTCTGTACAGCAAAGCAGGCATACTCACATTTTTCTTTCACACCCAGGCCCAGGCTTTCTAAAGCCCTGTATGAGGCTATTCCCGAAAGCCATTCAGGCCTTCCCAACCTTCACACATGTGGCTTGAGCTACAGGCTTAGATTTCTAAAGCTGTATTTCTGCGCAAAATGAATGCTACAAGATTCTCTCCCAGCTCCATGTGTTAATTAGTCTATCTGGGACGGCAAACTAAGGAATTATGTTACCACTGGTACTCAGACAAGATTTGGTCTCCCACAGCGATGTTCAGAGATCATGTTCGTATCTCTTGTAACCTACCTGGCTATTAGTGACACCATCTTTATTTTCATGAATCCCTCTGACAGTTTGTTCCAGCTGCAGATGTCAAGCTAAATGTCAACAGAATTAAATATTTAGTCTGCTGGTTCATTTTCTCAGCAAAAGGCCCACTGCACCTGGGGCCGCAGTACAAAGCCCATTTCTTTGTTCAAGATGATTAGATGGATTAATGAAGTTTTGAGATATATAACTTCCCTTCTTAGAGAACGGATTAAAAATGGAAATGCATGTCTGAAAATTAAGACATGTAGTCTGAAATATAAATAATAGGCATCTTTTAAATGTGAAATTATAGTCCAATATTTTCATGTCAAGAATAGTAGATGCTTATTTGATGTCAATAGAATTCCACTGCGTTGTATCACGATGAAACGTAAAAATCTTGACCAACCTTCACAATAAAAGTAATCTTTTTAAAACAACTTGGGCAATCAAAACTTTTACATACTATTAAATAAATATAATAAATATATAGTAACAGATTACTTTGCTTTCAGAAGAAAATGCCACCTCAAATGAGGAAACCAGAATGCAACATTTATCAAAAGTTCAATCAAAATATTGATATCTTTAAAACCGTTTTTGTTTTTAATTGAGAAATTTGGTGACACTCACTTTTCTCAGGAACGCTTGTTTTGGCAAATCAGGATCTTTCAGACACCAAGACTTCTTGAAAATGCCTCAGCTCACCAAATAGCCTGTGAAGGCATAAAAAATAGTGCTTTTACAACCCTGAGACAAAACTTTTCCATAGACTAATTTGAGTTTTCTCCTACTCATACCTTTTAAAACAGTGATTATAATTAGATATTCAATCTTTTTTGGTCTTCTTTCTCACACAACATGAAAAGAGAGAGCTGTTTTCTATTATTGGCTTCCATACGACATGTGGTAAGTTATTCATGTTTTTTATTTCCTGTCATGATAGTCCACCGTTTTCCAGTTCCCTTAATTCTACTTACATCACATATGACATGGTTACATTTTCATTATTTGATTAGCATCTTTCATTTTCTTCTGTCCTGAAATTACATAAATTATAAACAAATTATATTACAAGCCCACTGTGTGGCTCTGCCTCAATTTCTTTAAATAACTGCTTTTAAGCTTTTACATATTTAGCTGAATCTTTTATGAGGGTTTTAATAAAATCTAAATCTCTATGGTTTAGTATGCTAGCAGTGTTTTTTTCTGACCCCATGCTCCTTTATTAATGATAACAAATAACTGCATTTTAATGCAATATTTTCTATTAATAACCCCAAAAGTCCAGATTTAAAAAAAAATCCATTAGGTAAGCATAGACAAGGTAATACAGTTACTGCAGTTGAAAAAGGAAGTGAACAAAGCTGTTTTGCACTGTTCCTCTCCTACAGACTTAATAAAAGCAGACAGTAAAAGACTACTAATTTAAAATGTAATACAGTTCAAACCTGGCCACAATTCTGTAGAGGAGCTGTGTTCTTTTCAGGGCAATGAATAATTACAAAAAATGTGTTTGAATTTATAAAAGTACACAAAAGCTTTTAATGGAGAAAAGCTACCAAGTCTTTATTTAGCATTATGGATAAATGGGCTTTGGCTGACTTCTAGATCCCAGATTATAGTCTGCTGAATTTAATTGGTGCATGCTGGATAAAACTCATCAACTCAACGGAATTAGAATTACTTCAGTTTATTCCTTGCTGAAGTAGAAGTATATCCGTTCCCCCTTGATGTGCTTTCAGAGTCTGTGTCCTGAAGATCCCCTTTTAATTGAGCTGTACAGGTGACTGAATGAAAAATTAAGTGGCTCTCAAATTTTTCCAAGTACAGTAGCTTTAAGCATTTGTAACAGATGTTAGATTAAACAGTGCTGTCAAACTAATTATAGAAACAAATATGAAGCAGCCTCCATCTTCACTCTTTATGTTCCGCATTCCTCATTTTCTCTTTCATGTCTTATAAAAGCTCTCATTAAATATCTTTTTCTAAGACACCACAGGACATGAGAGGCCAATTTTAGTTAAGTTAGACTTCAGAGACTTCATGCGCTCTTTTCATATTTATAGGTTCATAAATCTTGACACAGCATGATACCGTATTCAACACTAAAGTAATTTACATTATAGTGAAACTTCTATTTTGAAGTACATTTTCAGTACAGTAAGTGAAATCTTAGTTCTCACATTTTACAAACCTCTCTTATCTATACTAAAATTGGTTACTACTAATAAAGTCCAGAATTCTGTGTTGGTTATATGATAAAAGGTTCACCTCCACTCAGACACAAGGGCACACAGGTAAAATGGTGGGCAGGGGATCACCAATAACCCCATCAGAGACATGAGCCCCCAACCCAGTCCTTCCCAGGGATATCCGGGGAAATCTGTGGTCTCGAGTGAAATCCATCATGATGAGTCAGGAGACACTCCGGGTCACCTCACTGCCCCATATAACCACATATGGGACTTACTATGGGTGCAGAAGATAATCTTGGGATTGTACAAGGTTTATTATGGGCTATCTGGGGGAAAAAACAAGGGTGGGGAAAAGGAGCGTTCAAGGTGGTGTTTGGAGGAACAAACATGGGAAAATAGATGACAGGCTAAAAGGGGACAGTCACATATAAACAGGTGCTGGTCAGGACACTTGTCTGGCCATGTGCTTGTACAGACATGTGCCTGATCAGTGCAGCCTGCCCTCTCAAACTCCATTTCTATTTTCCTGGGTAGAAGGACTCTCTATTCTGCGGGCATACATGAGATTTGGGAGACAGTTACTGAAGCAGCCATAAGCCTGTGCTGGATACCGGAGAGACCAGAGGACCTGAGAGCTGGCTACCAGAGCGACAAAGAGGTCTAAGCCAATGACTGAGGAGACTTTGTGTCTAGGTGGGTTGGTTGATGGACCCACCCATTTACTTGAACATGTCTGTGTGTGAGGCAACGAGGGATGGGAGGATCCAAGGGCCAGGCCCTGGGTAAACCAAGTCTGAGGCCGGTTACAGGAGAGATCCACGGTGCTTAGGGGTGTGTGGTGTGTGTTGGTGTGTAGGGCAGTCTGTACTAGCAGCTGGAGCAGGACTGTGGTCCCCAGCTATGGAGAGACCCATAGTGCATGTGTGTGGGTGCCAGTGTGCATGTGGCCATGTGAGGTAACTGGAAGGCCAGAAGGTCCAGGGCCAGGAACCAGGCAGATGAGTGTCTAAGCCATTTACTGGGGGCATCTGTATTTTATGTAGATACAAGTACAGATATATGTATATTTCCGACTAACTGGAAGATACCATGAGGGGAACAGGATTAGGCCACATGTGCCAACTATGTTTGTGCCAGTGTTTCTGTATGCTAATTTGTGCACCCAGATACATGTGTATATATGTGCTCTGTACATGTGTGTGTGTGTGTGAGCGCTGATTGGGAATACGTGCCTAGGTCCAGCTGCGCTACAGGATGGACCTGGGGACATGGAGCTGTGGCAACTTCACCTACCAGGCTGCCAGATTTGGCAGCTCCCATTGCATTCTGAAATATCACAAATGACATAAGCATGTCATTTGGAGAGTCTTAAAAATAAGATAATGACTTAAACTAGGCTGGATGGAGTTTTGATCAACCTAGTCTAGTGGGAGTTGTCCCTGCCCATGGCATTGGGGTTGGAACTAGATGATCTTTAAGGTCCCTTCCAACCCAAACCATTCTATGATTCTATGAAAAATAAGATATCTGTCATTGATAAAGACAATATTCATCTCTGCTATCAAGTAAAGACAATTTTTCAGTTTGGTGTTTCCGTCTTAGCAGCTTTAGTTTCAAACCTTTTTGTTTAGCTGGATATAGTTCACAGACGGAAAAAGGTAAGGAAGGAATGTGAGATTTGTCCATGACTTGAAATCTCTAAGTTAAGATAAGGTGTTTTATTGAAATTTATGTTCCAATTCAGCTACAAATTGTTAGAAAGAACAGATTGTGAAATTATATAATTTACATTATGCAGTGGATTTGGTTGCATATTTCCCTTCCTCACTTCTGTCTGTGATAGCTGTAAAATGTTTACTGTCTAATCCTAATTCTGCAACTGAAAATCTACATGCAGGTTTTGTGAAACCATAAGCTTTTGCACACTAATCATTATTTGTTCCCAATGTGTTTAACTATTTGTATATTTTACATAAGAGATTATAAATTTTCACTGGGCAGCCTTACAAAATATACTTCTAAATGTCACATTAAAATTAATTACATGCTTTACTGTTCACAGGATGAATACATCACACTCATATGTGCTGCCATGCTGTATAATAACTTTGTCAAATTTTTCAATGTGTTCTCATGTTTTAAGTGGACTGGACTTGTATGGTCTGCATTTCCAGGCAGCTTTATAAACAAAGATATTAAAAGGAGAAAGAGACATACCTTGTTTTTCCTGTAATTGAGAGTTCTGCATGTCCATAGATAATGTCAGAAGTTGTGGCTGATATTAGACAGAACTAACTACATGTTATTGCAAATCCACTACATTTTCAAGGCCTGAAAAACAGTAATACTTTTTAATGTTTGAGATTTGTGTGGTAATCATTAAATTATCTCCTATTTATGTGGCAAGTTGAAACCCATATGATAATACCAATAATAAGCAACTGCTCATGTGTTTTCAAATATGACTCATTTTTCATACTGAAATGTCTGAATACATGCTAGATATGAAAACAGACATTAATAAATAAAACAAGAATCTTCCTTTGCAATAAGTGCTTCTCTGATAATTCTACCGTCCTGTTACATTACCTGCTGCTTTTGGAAAATGCTGGGTTTGTAGCTACAGTAGAAATGGGAAAAATGCACAAGTTAAACATAAAATTAACACATGGAAATATTACCTCTCTAGACTGTCAAGTTATGCTTTCTACCACTATTATAACACTTTGAGCGAAATTTTCTGCTATTGTCAAAGTGTTCTGTTGCATTTTCTGAACTAAAATTTGGCATAAGCTACCCCGCTTTCTGCTTCCATTGCAGTGCTTTTGGATTTTACTCACCATCTGTAAGGACCACCAAAACACCAAGACCTAATGTGACTATCATCACTAGGAACATGTCCATGTGACAGCACATCTCTTCTGTCTGTCCAAAAATCAAAGTTTGCATAATGTAGATATTCAAATGAACTTTCTTCAGCTGTGGATTTAGTCACGATAAATGAACAATCAACTAACAAGAATTTTAGCTCAACTATTTTCACGGGTTAAAATGCTAAGAGGTTCCTTCTTTAGAAATGGTTTCTCCACACTCCATATCCTTTCTGCCTGAGACTTGTGAGATAGCTAATCACCTGCTAAGAGCTCACAGTTAAATCCCTCCCCATGGAATTTTACTGAATTGTTTTGTTGGACTTCAGCCACTTAAAGAAGCAACACCATCCTAGATGTACATGTATAAAAACACATATTATGATATGCTAATCATATCCGCTAGTTTTCTGAACGGCTGATCATTTCCCTGTAAGAATAGCTGAAAATGACAGGCGACTTTAGCCAGTGGAATATGCACTCAGAATCAAGAACTAGATTTTTTAAATGCTGCAAATACTCAATCCCAGCCACTAAAAGACTAGATGGATAATATGTGTCTATTAATTTAGAGTCACAGGATAAACCATCTGAAACCATCTGAAAGATAAGCCCCTCAATTCATATCAGAGACAATAAAGATTTCATCCAGGCTTGCAACTAAAAGAACTGAGCCTTTCTCATACGGCCCCCTTAGGGATGCACTATTTCCTCACCTTCCCATGTTCCTTCTGGGTTTGATGCAGGAGCCCTGCAACTTCTGGGCTCTAGAGTGTTTTTCTGGAGTGGTGAATTTAATAGGCCCACAAAGCACATAATCTAATCATTATAAGTAGCAGGAAATTAGCCAAGAACTTGCAGTTATTTCAGTTGGCATAAATGAAAAAAGAAGGAGAATCACTGGGAGCATAAACGCTTATTTTTTGTTTGTTTCCTTTTTCGTTTTTTGGTTTAATCTTCAGCATCGAGCACAAAAAACACAGCAGGAAATGTTTGAGAGAAAACAAAGGAAAGAAATTCAGCAGGGATTTATTTAATTTCTACATCTCCTTTATTAAGTGTGTAATTGTTAAAATCATCTTCCTGTGCATCTCCTGAATATTTTGGAAGGAAACATCTTGAGACTCATGAAACTGCCAGTTCACTTAGTCAGATTGTAGGTTTCTTTGATTATTCTAGATGTATTTGCTAAAATGCTAATTTAACAATATGTTGTCTCCACTACTTTTCTGCAGGGCAATATTTGCCAAGATGTTGTCTACAATGAATGCAATGCATTTCTTCAGTCCTCAGAGAAATAAATCAAAATATTATCAAATTACCAGGGAAAATCAAATGGAAGTATTGCACCCCTTTTCCTTCATTTGAGTTGAATGGTTTTGAAGTGGGTCATAGTTTCATAGAATCATAGAATGGTTTGGGTTGGAAGGGACCTTAAGGATCATCTAGTTCCAACTACCTTGCCACAGGCAGGGACATCTTCCACTAGACCAGGCTGCTCAAAGACCCGTCAGCCTGGCCTTGAACACTACCAGGGATGGGTCATCCACAGCTTCTCTGGGCAACCTGTTCTCACCACTCTCACAGTAAAGAATTTCTTCCTAATATCTAGTCTAAATTTCCCCTCTTATATTTTAAAACCATTATCCCTCGTCCTATTGCTACACTCCCTCATTAGAAGTCCCTCCCCATCTCTCCTGTAGGCCCCCTTCAGGTACTGGAAGGCTGCTGTAAGGTGTCCCTGGAGCCTTCTCTTCTCCAGGCTGAATAACCCCAACTCTCTCAGCCTGTCTTCATAGGAGAGGTGCTCCAGCCCTCGGGTCATCTTCATTGCCATCCTCTGGACCTGCTCCAACAGGTCCATGTCCTCCTTATGTTGGGGACTCCAGAGCTGGACACAGTACTCCAGGTGGGGTCTCATGAGAGCAGACTAGAGGGGCAGACTCACACCAACACCCTCAAGTCCTTCTCCTTAGGGCTGCTCTCAATCTATTCTCCACCCAGCCTGTAGTTGTGCTTGGGATTGTTGTGACCCAGGTGCAGGACCTTACACTTGGATTTGTTGAACTTCATGAGGTCTGCACAGGCCCACTTCTCAAGCCTGTCCAGGTCCCTCTGGATGGCATCCCTTCCCTCCAGCATGTCGACTGCACCACACAGCTTGGTGTCATCAGCAAATTTGCTGGGGGTGCACTCAATCCCACTGTCCATGTCGCCGACAAAGATGTTAAACAGCACTTTTTAACATCTCCATTGACACATCTCTATTTTCCTATAGAGATTTCATAAAGCCTTGCAAGTTAAATGTGGAGATTTTGTACTAGATGAGACCAGCATCACTCACATTAGCATAAAACCGAATGAAGTGTATGCAACTAGATGTTTTTGCAGTAGTGTGCCAGAGAGGTTAGCCTCTATGGTTTGTTTGGTTCACGTGCCTATCTATCTGCCACATTCCCTATTATTATAGGATCTTATATGTACTACATCAAACCTGTATAATTTCTTTCAAAATAAATATGGCAGACAGTATCTCAAACAACTCTTGAAATAGTGCTTTTCAAAAAGCCCAAGACAACCTACACAAGGTTTCTTTTTAATTCACTGTACAGGATTATTTTCCTGCACATATATATGATATATATCCAATTGTAGGGTTTCAGAATAATATTTAGGCTTATATATCTAAACACATCCTTCTTTGCATACTCTCATATGCACATTTTATGGTATTCTTCAGGGACAATTTCTTGTTGGACAATTTCTTATTCTTATTCTTATTCTTCAGGGACAATTTCTTATTCTTCAGGGATTGTTACTGGAGAAGTACAGAATTACAGAATCATAGAAGTGTTGGCTGGAATGGACTTCTGGACCAACTTGTCTGGACTTCTTGTCTAACTGCATCTTGTCATGCAAGACTACCAACTGCATGATGTGGGGTCAGCAGTAGCTTTGACTACCTGAGTACTGTGAGCCTCCAAGGATGGGGGTTTCACCACCTCTCTGAGCAATCTCTTCCAGTGAGGCACTACAGCCCAAGTTAAAATGTTTTTCCTTATGTCCAACCTGAAATTCCCAAGATGTAAACTGTGGCCAGTATCCCATTGTCCCATCTACCAGTGCTGAGAAGGTTTTCCCATCTGTATTGCACATGTCATGGCCCCAGGGACACTGCCAGCCCTGCCTGGGTCACTGGTGCAATACCCACCTTGCCCACAGCCCAGGACCCCATGTCAGCCCCCCAGTCCAATAACCCCTGCCCCAGCTGCACCACAGGAGGGCTGGTCTCCACTCTACTTAGAAAATTTCCTTTTCTAAGTGTCCTTGAGTGGACAGAAAATAACTGTAGCATGTACGTACAAGTAAAGTGATGACAAGAAACATGTAAGAAGTTGTGTGACAGATATTCAATGAAAAAATAGTCATATCATTTGCTCCTTTAACTTTACTTCATAACATAAGCAAAAGGATCATTCGTTATACTGAAAACCCATGAAATTGCAAAGCATAACTATGCTTTCTCTTTTACATTTTCTCTATAGAATTGTTTGCTACTGGGAATCTTTGTAGCTCAGAGGTTAGTGGGAATCAGTAAGTGTCAGACTTTGATAAGGATAACAAAAGCAAAGACGTTTGTGGTACATAGATTAAAATTATTAAGGATGTACAGTCTCCTTTTCAGGTCCATAAACCAACCACTAACTGACAGGATTTGAGAGAAATATTTCTCTTTTGAATTTCTCTTAGAGTTCACTCAGAACTATGAGGTAAATGAATTTATAGTATAGATCACTATAGCAATTCCTTTCTGGAGGAAAGTTTTAGGGAAAGATTAGGGCAGACCACTCCTTTCTAGTCATCAAACGCAAATTCATTTGAATTACCGGAGACTGAAACAAGCTCAGATGAAATTATCCTGTAACACATTAGAAAATAGTAAGGGAGGATTATGACATATGCAGTATACTTTGTTAAACTGAGATAAGTTTATGTCCAAATATGTTAAGATATGCAGCTCTTTATAGAGGAAAATGTTAGTGTGTGATTGTGCTACATCAATCTGTTCAAATACTGTTTCTAATAAAGGAATATATTTAGGAAAATAAAGTACTTTCATTTTTGCAAATTTATATGTTTTCAAGGCCTGGTGTCCAGTAATCTCAGACTCTGCCCATCCCATGGATGTACTGCCCAGACCAGTAGCACCCTGTGTTCTGGGAGAGGCTATTGGCTTCTACCCCAGTAAGCTGAGACGTGCCCAGTGGTGTAAAAATGAATATGGGAGGCAGGATGCAGGAATCATTCCTCTTTTCAGATTTGGTCTACCCCATCAATAGCAAGACATCTTTCATTTTCTGCATGGATGTTAAATTAGTTTAGCTAACACAAAACAACAGCTCAGTTTGTTTTAAATGGTTTATAATGCAAAAATAGTTTATTCTTTGTTCTGACACAAAATAAGTCAATTTTCAAGCATAATGTGTGTTTCTTGCCACTTATGAAAATGATCATTATAGCGAATAGGGCTTTGGTAGATCAGACCCATTAGCTGTGGTACCATTTTCTTGTCTGCTGGTATGCACAGCAAACATATAAACAACCCAAGGAGTTTATAGTAGATGGTTGTGCAATTAGGTAGAAACACCTAAGGAGGAGCAAAGCTTTCTCACACTGTTAGTGAATAATTGGAGCTAAGAGCCATGACAGGGAATGTAAATAGCCCTAGAAGAATAAGATGGGGCTGAGTGGTTGTGCAGGGTATCGGAACACAGTTTTGTGATGAATTTTAGAGACTCCAAATATGAGAAATAAAGCTGCTATAATACAAATTAAAGAAAACGACAGTCATAGCTGGAAAAAAAAAAAAACAACAGTTACATCTTGGATAAATCATTTAAAATAAGAATTTCCAAAAAGGTAGAGTGCAGTGTAAAAGACAAATTTATACTGTCCTTGGAAGGTGGAAAACGTGCTCCAATACACTTTTCCAACTTGCACATGTATTTATGCATGAGTATTTAGATTTAGAATTATCTTCAGTATGTTATTTCTACAACTGCTTATAACCCAGATTCTCAGCCTTCATTTCAAGATATTTTCTAATTTTCAACTGGAACACAAAGGGTTTACATTACTCTAGCATGATGGGCCAAAATGTTCCCCTAGAAGAGAAAATATGAGGTGTTTGGAAATGCTTTCTTTGTGATATTCTGCTTTACTGTGTACATGGACTCTGGCAGATACCTTCCTTTTTCATTTTATTTTTCAACCTGCCCAGCTGGAAATGTTGCCTGTTCTCCCATCAAGAAAGTAAAAGTTCCTATAACAAAAGTGCTATGTAAAGAGGATTTTGCCCACTGCATCTACATACTTGCTACACCTTAAGACTAATGGTGGCTTCCAGAGATAGAAAAGTGAGGATGCATTTGCAGGAAGAAAGGGCCAAAGACACATCAGTGCTAATCTAAGGATAAGAAGAAGACAGCAACTGGGAGAAGAGGGTGATGAGGGAAAAAAAGAAGTCTGTAGTGATGACTGTGCCTCCAAAGGCTGTGAAACCTAATATATGTAATACTTTTGCTGCAGACGGTTTAAGTGAGGATAGCGCTGTGGGAAAGTTGCAGTGTTTCTACTTGTATGTCTCTGCATAACAGCATAATACCAATATTTGGTTTTCTGTTGTACACAGAGGGCTAATCCAAGCGCTCTTTCAACTTTTCAGCATTCCCTCCCCACGCAGCGTGGCCTTGTTGAAGGTACTTACTGCGTGCACTTTTCTGCACCGGAGTTGCAGAGAACAGCATTTTTTGAAATGACCAGGTAGATAGTCCAGCAAGATTTGTGGCAGTCAGGTTTAGATGTCTACAGTTTAGATGACTACATTGAAACTGATTTTATAGACTCTTATTCTACATAATGGAGAAAAATCAGTGCATCTACTAAGTGATGCATCTGACTGTAAAATAGACTTTAAAATAAATTGAACAAATTATAGCATAGAATTGACTGGGGTTTTTTTCTGTTTAGTTGTAAAGACACTTGGCTCTAGGAATAAACTGAAAGATCTTTATACTGCAATAAATCCTATCCTCAGTATCTTGAACAACATCAAATATCTTTGTAAAATATATTTATTTTCCCTTACTGTGAGTTGTCCTTTTTTCTATGATGCTCATGAGAGATTTTGACCCAGATGAATGACTTCAAGAATTTTTATCTCTAGACTGCTATTATGTATATTTCTGTGGTTTCTGTGCAATAGCAAATGTCCTTTAATTTGCCATTGTGTTATTGCAATGTATGAAAGGAAGTCTGAACACCGTGTCATTGACACGAGTACTGCTAAAGTTATCACATGAACAACTTGCTTCCTCTGTTGTTTTTTGTCATATACTTACATCTTAATGACAGTTTTGACTTTTATGAACATTTCTAAAGTTATTAAAATAAAGTGGCCACATTTTCCTCCTTCTTATTCTATATTACAGTAGAAAAGAATATACCAATTTGCTCTCCCAGCAGGTGTTTCTCAGTTGCACCGTACTTGTCTGCTCTGCATTTATTCTCTCCTCTCCCAGGCACGTTACCTTTCCAATAAATGCAGCTTTTGCTACATACCTCCCTTCATAAGCTGTGTATGTTTGTTCTTTTGCTGTTGCATCCAACCTCCCAATGAACATCAACCTGATTTTTGATCACACTTCTTTGTTGTATCACATGCCTAGTGCAACTTTCATCGCTCTTCAGATGTCACATACACCCTAGCTAACAGTTTTCCCAAAGTCAAATTGCCTGTCATTTTTCTTGTAGCTATTTTGAGCTTAATCATATGCAGAACCATTCCCTCATTGCCAACCCTGTCAATGAATGCAGTGTTCTCTTACGAACTGCATAGAAGTTACCTATTCCTCAGAAGTTTCATCTAAGACTGTCTTTCTATGGAGTCATTTTTCCCACATCCTGACATCAAAAGTCTCAAGTAACCTGTTTAGAATTTGTTTTCTATGGGCTTCCTCAAATATTTTTTCTTTGGGACTCCACTTTGCATCTCTTTCAGGCCGTGCAAGGAGGATTTTGGTTAACTTTATTCACCAGTCTCATTCTCTGCAGTGTTTCCAGTACTTAGTTCCGTAGGCTGATTGCTTCTAGTGTCAGTCTGAATATAAAACATGCCACCATCGCCTGTCTTGTACTAGACTGATGGCAGGAATAGGGACCCACAGAGGAAAAAGTAAAGTAAACAGGATCTGATTAAGACTCTTTTAAAGTATGTGCTAATCTCAGAAGTTCAGCTAAGCAAGAAACTATCTTAGATTTAACTCCCTCACCTATTTTGAAGGCATAGAACGTTACTTACCTCACCATTCATGACACTATACAAATAGTACATAACTGACAGATTGGACACATTTATCAGATAATTATAATCTAAATATTTATTCTTCAGTCTTACTCATTTTCCAGTCCTGGTGAAAATGTCATGCCTCTTCATCTGCTTATGTGATGCAGTCAAGGAAAAGATATATTTTAAATTTAATTTTCATAATGAATACAAGTATAATAACCTGCATTTCTTGCTAAAAATACTATGAACAACATGACTAATGACATTAAAATAAATCTCCTGTTTTAAATTTCTTAACTTTCTAGTATTTTATTTTGAAATTCTTCATTCTAACTATGACCCTTGCGTAGAATGGAGGTACTGTGGAGATTCATTAGATCCACCGCTTCCAACTATTCTGTCTCAACATACACCTTCCATGCATATTGTTTAATTTACAGGGAAGAGAAAGCTGCATAAACTGTACTGACTTTCAGGTTCTAGAAAAATATTTAGGAAATTGAAGTTTTATATAGTTAGAGGTTTTGTGTGATTAACAGATCATGAGTATCTGATTTCATGATCTTTCAAGAATATTCTAGTGAAAATATGAAAATGAAGTGTCTGTATTTTACAGTGGATAAATAATTTTTTTTTTTTTTTTGATGTCTTGTCTATTTGAATTTTATTTGCACATGCTGCGATTTAAATGAATCTTACCCTGAAAATTATGATTTTTCTGTGAGGAAAAAATAGTTTTACATTTAGTTAACAAGACTGTAGCTCAGACTTTAGCACCACATAATTGCCAGCAGTTCAGTATTAACAGAAGCCAAATGTTTGACTATACATATACAGTTCCACCCGACCAATTCTCACTAACAAAGTACCCTGTTATCACCTTTCAGATTTCTCTCGAACAGCACTTTTGTACATGCTGCAAGTAGATTCTACCATCTGAATCCAATTCTGTACCATGAACTTTGGCGAGCCGGTGAAAATTAAAGATTAGGTTTCTTTCTCCCCAGGTGTAATATAATTCTCCCTGCTTTGAACAATTTTCTTTTTGGATTACTAAAATTGCATGTTTACTCTTGCCAAAACTCCACTGGAAAAGGGAAAATAAAAAGGGATGTGATAATCATGCAGATTATAACAAGCTGAAGCTGATATTTGCAGACACTAGCAAACTAACAAGAAGAGCTGCACTTCTTTGCCAGTTTAGATAAATTGCAAGGTTTTCACTGGGTAAAATACACAGGGAATTCTAGGACCTCTAGTACATCGGAGAAGGCGTGAGTGTGCTGGCAGTATTACAAATTACACTTACCAGCTCACTTCAGTCAATATTTTTTCAGTAAGGATACTACTCACCTCCATTTGGCGCTGGTCAAGTTATCTCCACTGTTCTAGTCTCCAGTTTCCATTTGGCAAGCTCTCCCTCATGAATAATTATTCTTTTTAGGATTATATGACTCAATGCTGAATTCAGTCTCCCCTTTATTTCACCTTTCCATCTGTGCCTCCCCTTGCTCTCTGCCCTTACTCTCCTCCACCTTCACCTTTCCATACTTTGTCTGTTGCTCCTGATCTAGTCTCACCATCCTGTTATCTTCATGTGGCTTCACTAGGGACATAAATAGGGTGGTTTATCTTCTTAGAGTCTGACGGAACATCCCATCATTCTGCTGTGGAGTTCAGGTGGAAAAGAGTACACAAATGATATTTTTGGGAGATTATGCGAACAAAAGACTTCTGTCAAAGACCTGCGATCCTTGTCCTCTAAACTAGTATGTGTGTGTTCTGGTGCTGCTTAAGCAACTGTGACTCCAGTTATAAATGGAAATTCAAGCAATAATCAGCCTCATTAAAGGTGTCGATTACTGTAATGGTAGTATCAAATCAGGATGTTACTTGCAGGATGGCCTGCAAGTAATGCTGAACTGAAAAAAATAAGACTGAACACTGCAGAAATGTGAAACTTGGCTGCTTTTAATTCAATCATAACATGGTTTGTCTATCCCAGGAAGGGGGGGAACACAAATTGCCATTAAATTTTCCCTTGAAAACATTTCTCAAGTTGATACCAGATATTTGGGGTTTTAAATCAGTAAACCTAGGAAGTCATGTGACCTTTCCAGAAACTTTCTTTTTTCAGTCAGGCCAGACAAAATTGCCTTGAAACTGAAAACTGAATTATACTTCTTCCTACCATTTTTTCCAAGTTAGATTTATTTTGTGTTAGATTTATTTTGAAGGAAAACTGAAGTCACCTTCATTTTTACTCAGTTTTTCCATCTGATGACTCAAGACTAGTTCAGGTTACAAACTGAACAAGCTTTGTGGTTTGATTAATTCATGCTTCCTTGTGATCACTCTAAAAACCCACCACACTATTCATAAGAGTCAATCAATGAGAACTACATGCCAGAATTAACTGTATGGATATTGTTTGTCAGATTACATTGACAAATCAACCTGCACTTTACCTTATCTACTTAGTGGGATCAGGGGCTCACATTCACATCCATTAGCACAAATTAAAACCATAATTTGCAAGTAACTTGTCAAAACAGTTGCGTGTGTTTGATTTAATTGACTGCATTTGTCTGTCTAGTTTAAATACAGCCGTAAGTCAAAGACACTTTTTACTGCCTTAAAGGAAAACTGTACATGACTTAATGGAAGCAGAATACTTTTAGTGATATTCAGAAAAGAAATCATCTGCACCATTGAACAAGAGCCAGCAGCATGTAGGGTACATGGCGTTTCAACAGAGAATTATCAACTGCTCCCACTTATGCACTAACATTGCCAGCTTCTCACACAGGCTATCCTAAAACAAATGTCTGGATTCATTTTCTTCCAGATGCCTCCCTGGTACACACAGCCCTGTCCAAGCATGTGTGAAAAGTGACACGTGTTGAATCTCATTCACAAAAGGCCCTCCACACTTGTACTGCAACACCTCACTGAACATGAGTTTTCATTTCTAACTCTCATTCTGCTCTCCAGGGAATCCTGCTGTTATATTTCAGGCCTGGTTTATATCACTATAGTCATAATCAAAATTATTGCTTCAGTCTGAGAGTTTAAAGCATTTGTTAAACATAGCTAATCGTGCATGACTGCATGAAAGATGGATTCTTCATATCATATTTCAGGTGAAGAATCTGAAAACCTATTTCAGTAACATTCCCAACGCCAACACACACATCATAAATTTTTTCTGCTTACTGCTAACAATGGTGGTTTTAGAGAGTGATCTTTCTCCCACTGAATTCATGAATAAAAGTATTTTTGGCTTTAGTGATCCATGGTGACCCCAGTTCCTAAATAAAAAATGTACTTCTCTTTGGACTTAAATAGGAGTGAGAGAGTGAGAGAATGAGAGAGCAAGAGAGTGAGTGAAAGCCAGAGAAATTACCTGTTTTTTTATTTGTGGACCAACGAACAAGAGGCTAGTACAGAGGGCATGACATGAAAATTAAAAGGAGAGGGTTTAGTTCCTGGCTTAACTGATATTTATTTAAACCATGGAAAACTTGGAGTCTCAGGTCCTTTTCTGAATTCCTATCTCCTACTGTGGTGCTGGGAGAATAAATTCCCCTGAGGCTGGATAGCACCATGTGGAAACCAGTGAGGAAAAGCTCTATCCTTATAAAGATGATCATGCTTGAAACCAACTACTTCTAAACAATCAATCCCTGGTGAACAACCACGAAGGCAAACAATGGGGCAAAGATATTTCTTCCCCAAATCCATCATAAAAATGTAAAGTACCTCTCAGTGTATAAATAACTATTTGCATGTTTAGAAATCTTTATGAGCACATACAAAGGATTATAGTCAGTCAAGAAGCTCACAGTAGAGAACAGTGGTACTGAGTGGAGCAAATGATGGGGCCAAGGACTTGCCTAAACCTTTATTTCTCACAAGGGAATTAAACTGATGTTATTCTAATTGTGCCTAAAATGCACAGTATTCCTGATCAATGGATAGACACAGCCATCTTCAAATGGAAACGTACCCTGTCTTGAGACAGATGACTAAGCCATCTGGTGGACATGGTTATCTCTCCCTTCACAACAGGAAGAACTAGCAACCAGCTAGCACGCCCTAGCTTTTAGATGGCTTGTGTTTAATGAGACGAACCTCAACCCTGACCACCATTTTGCAAGCCTTCAAAAGCACAAAAGATTGCTGAGCTATTTATTTATACTGTTATTTGAACTCTTCACTACCAACATCTTGTTGTTCAGCACCTGACTACCAAAACGTAAAGCTTCACCATTTATGTCAGACGAGGATCTGACTTTAAGATCACTGAAGCTGATGTTAATAAAAATTTTTATGATTTCTGTGCTGGCTGTGTATAAGACACATGGTATGGCACGAAACAGAAACTGTGTGAATACTCAGCTTAAAGGTTTGTTGGAAATTTGAAACTCTGCTCAGTTTCATGAACCTTTTCAAGCAAACCCAAACCAAGAGATGGCTCAGGTTTAAGAGGGGCACAGCCAGTGCTGCAACACTGCTGAAACACAATGCTGCACAATGACATGGAAGATTATATGGTTTGCACCACTCCTTTTTAGTAAGAATTCTATTTAACTTGAAGTCTGGACAGTTTTATTATTATTACTGACAACAGTAATATTATTATTATCTGTCAATAAAGAGAAGCAGTGTACTCCTAAACAAAACTCTTCCCATCCCTATCTCCTCTAAGAGAAAATTCAGAGAACCAAAAATTAAAATATAAGGCAAGAAAGATTTTGGCTTTATTTTAACATGAAAACAATACCCTTTTTGGAGCTTCTACTCCTTCTTCTGGATTCTAGCCATGCTCTTTGTACTCATACTAAAATGATGAACAGCCATATTTATAAGTTATGGCTCTTTAGTACTACATAGTACTTTTAGTACAGCATTGTACATTACTACCAGAAAGCCAGAAAACACAGAGCTCCAAATCATTTTCCTGCCCCAGAAAATCCTCCCAATTATCATTGGTAAAACAGCAGGAGGGAAGTGGAGGGGGCGTGAAGCTTGCACCATACCTTATTTAGGTATTTAGCAGCTAAAAGGACAGTGTAAGATCCATAGCTGCTAAACCCAGGCAGATACCAGTTTCATTCAGAAGGTTTTTAATGAATAGAAAAATTTCTGTCAAACAACATTTGACATCCCTGTTGAACTCTAGCATTGCAGAGGTATTGGACAAAGGGAGAGGTTGTATTATTGAAAGCTGAAATACTTCTGGGTCAAAGTCAACGTTTTAAACTTGACAGGTAACTCCAGTAAAGCCCACTCCCACTGCATTCAGCATTGGTGTGGCCTCACCTTGAGTACTGGGCCCCACAACTTAAGAAGGATGTGAAGGTCCTTGAATGCATCCAGAGGAGGGCAACAAAGCTGGTCAAAGGGCTGGAAGGAATGTCCTGTGAGGAGCGGCCAAGGACTTTGGGCTTCTTTAGTTTGGAGAAAAGGAGGCTGAGGGGCGACCTCGTTGTTCTCTACAGCTTCCTGAGGAGAGCAAGTGGAGAGGGAGGTGCTGAGCTCTTCTCCCTGGTATTCAGTGACAGGACATGTGGGAATGGTTCAAAACTGCACTGGGGGAGGTCCAGACTGGACATTAGGAAGCATTTTTTTACTGAGAGGGTGGTCAAGCACTGGAACAGGCTTCCTAGAGAGGTGGTGGGTGCCCCAAGCCTGTCAGTGTTTGAGGCATTTGGACAATGCCCTTAATAATATGCTTTAACTTTTGGTCAGCCCCGAATTGTTCAGGCAGTTGGACTAGATGACTGTTGTAGGTCCCTTCCAACTGAAATTATTCTCTTCTCTTCTCTTCTCTTCTCTTCTCTTCTCTTCTCTTCTCTTCTCTTCTCT
>VYZM01011906.1:37310-48394 GCA_013398915.1 Dromas ardeola | reverse complement strand
TCAGACATTGTCTCTGCCACTCCTTCCTCCTCAGGGGCAGGACTCCCTCATACTCTTTACCTGCTCCAGCGTGGGGTCCCTCCCCCAGGAGACAGTCCTCCATGAACTTCTCCAACGTGAATCCTTCCCACAGGCTGCAGTTCTTTACAAACTGCTCCAGTGTGGGTCCCCCATGGGGTCACAAGTCCTGCCAAGAAACCTGGTCCAGCATGGGCTATTCTCCCAGGTGCTGCCAGGATCCTGCTCCAGCGCAGGCTTCCCATGGGATCACAGCCTCCTTCAAGCATCCACCTGCTCCAGTGTGGGGTCATGAAGGGGGATATCTGCTCCACTGTTAACCTCCATGAGCTGCAGAAGGACAGCCTGCCTCACCAAGGTCTTCACCGTGAGCTGCAGGGTAATCTCTGCTGTGGTGCCTGGGGCACCTCCTCCCCCCCCTTCTTCACTGACCTTGGTGTCTGCAGGGTTGTTTCTCTCACTCCTCTCTCCTGGTTACTGTTGCACAGTTTGTATTTTTTTTCCCTTCTTAAATATGTTATCACAGAGTTGCTACCTCCGCCACTGATGGGCTCAGCCTTGGCCAGCGGCAGATCTGTCTTGGAGCACTGGCTCTATCAGAGGTAGCAGAAGCTTCTAGCAGCTTCTCACAGAAGCCATCCCTTTAGCTCCCCCGCTACCAAAGCCTTGCCATGCAAACCCTGTACAAGGCAAGATGGCAATAGGTGTTATGATCTCTTCTGCTTCACTCCCGTGGCCCACATATTAAAGACTATACTACAGAAAAGTTTGAACAAGTGATCATTTTCAGACTGATAATAATTTGACAGCCTACAAAATACAGGGAAGCTGTCAGTTGATCTTACGTGCTCCTTTGATTTCTATTTTTTCATGCAATGAGATATAGATTCTCTTGGTCACTCCCTTTTTCCTAAACGTCTGTGAGCTAGTCAGGGACCTGAGAATATCTCAAAGTGAAAAGTGACACTAACATCTCAGGAGAAGTGCTCAAGGCACAGGCCATAGCAACCTCTCTGTTGGACCCAGAAAGTGACCTATGTCATATTGTTTAAATCATAGAGGTACCGTTCCATTCTTTCTATTTTTTTTAAAAAAAGCAGTTGGATGTGAATCACTGCTGTGAGTGCAAATGACATTCACAGTATAAGTGGCAAGTCATATTTTTCCCCTCTCCGTATAAAATTTTTGTATTTGTTCACTCTTCCAACTTGATTCCTTTTGTGTAAAAATAATCCGATACGGTTTGTTATAAGTATGTGCAAAAATAATTTATCAAGACTGATAAACTGAGAAGTGTTCTGTCCAAACTAAAATCCTTGTTCCAAATGCTGTGCAGTTTGGCAAGATGTCAGCTGATGTCCATTTCTCCATCTGAACTTTGACTCTGATGACTCGCTCTTGCAGATCCCAGAACTAATCATGACACAAACATTTGATGTTGTCTTTACAGATAAACTCATAAATGCACTACACTGCCACCTAATTAATCTTTTTTTTTGTTTATATAAATACTGAGAAATAATTGCTTTTCTGTTGAAAGCATCTCAAAGACAATTAATAAAATTTTCTTCCTACCCATGCAGCTACATTTATTTGAAGTTGAAATAGCAGATGTAAAGTGAGAAAAAGCATAAAGGTAAGCTTGTCTTATATCTGTCATAAGAATACTGAAAATAGAAAAATAATTACTGTAATTAGATAAGAAGCACAAAGCAAACAAAAGGTAATAGAAAAAAATGTGGATTTTTTTCTCTTTCTACTGCATTTTTAGTTTCATTTTACCCAGGGACACAGTAAATAACAAGTTGTCTCATCTGGGACATTAGGGTGTTTTGTACAGACATCAATTTGGTCTCTGAGGAAAAACAGAATCAGCTACTTTTCCATACTTGGATGAAACTATTTGTGATAACCTAGGTAGTCATGGGAGTTGCCTAGGATTTTTTTAGGTGAGTCTGAGAAACTATATGCAGTTCCAGATTTCTAACTGAAGAAACAGAAGAATCATTTGGTGTTTTGCTGTGTCTCTCAGGTCCAGACTGTACTATGGACCTGAGTCAACATCGCATCCAGGATGCAGGGAATGAACATTATTGGAGTATTGGAAATGTGCCACAAGGATAACTCTACGCTTTAACCTAATTCTAACCTACTTCATCACTCATTTGATGGTAAATGATGGGTCAGAATTTTTATTAGTATAGTTACACATGAAACCTACAGAGAAAAATTTCCAGATGTTAACTATGTGATTTATAAGGGACTACGTTTACAGAAAAATGACAGTCCAAAGTTGCACATACCCTTCTTGACATCATTCATGTTTTCAAAAAATTGGCTTATACTCTATTTCTTTTATGCTCTGTTTAATATAGTACTAATTTGGATATATAATACAATTTAGAATTACTCTTTAACACATTTAATGAGGTAATAAGATTTATTCTTTTCAAAGTTTATATTTTATTTTTTTCCCAACATCTTCAGATAAAAACTGTTTTGCGTAATTTTAACTGTGTGCATAATTAACCATTTTGCCCAATTCTATATGTAGTTTACCCACAGAAAATAAAATCTGAAGAAGGAATTGGTGGACACGAGACAGGTGGAGAGACTAATTTTTTGTGCCTACTGAAATGAAGAAATTAGTGATTATATTAGTCCCAGTATCTTTATTATGGAATTTAAAGAACACAACGTTGAAGAGATTGACTTTGTTACTAAATCACATCCCATGTGATTGCAGGTAGTTGGGCCACCTAATCCCTCCCATAGGCTGATGAAGCTGTGGGCTAAGGCTACTGTTCTACCTATACTTTCTCAGTCCTTATTCTTATTGCAGCAGGCACAGGAGTATAGTGAATGTATGACAAGAGGAACTAAAAAGACATCACTTATTTCAGGTGGCCTTAAAAAAAAGAGCATAGTCCAGAGTTCCTGGGCTTTAAGAGATGCCTCCAATTCTGTAAAATAGTCCCATACACACTTTTACATTAAACTGTGACCTTGCTCTAAATTTTTGCTCTGTAAGATGGCATCTTTGGCTCTGCATCACTGGATCCCAGTTGCCTTCCAGCACAAACATACTCACTTTGCAAGCAAAAATATTTTTCCAGTTGCTAGGATGGCAAACAGTATAGGAACTGAAAACTCAGGCTATTCCAGACATACTGTGGCTAGCATGTTGAAAAGGTTCACTTTCTTTCCTTTTTCCAAAGCTGCTTACCTCCTGCTTAAGGGTCCCCTTGTGGCCACTGAACACCAGATCTTACAGTTCTGAAAAGGTTGTGGTGACAAAAGCCAAGTCAAGACTTCCATTAACAAAGAACATACGACAGGATGAAATATCAGTACAAAATAAATATAAATTACCATATAAAGAATAGGAAGTGTTGCCTCTGACAAAAATCCATTCTGCCCTTTTTAGACATTCAGCAGCCAGTCCTTCAGCTTTCTTGAATTAGCAAGATCACATGTAATCCTTCAGGAATGCAGGAGGCTGTCTTCCTTAGCTTTCATTCTTCTACAGAGAGAGAATCTCATGGAAACATTGGTGATTCTTACATTCAGATGTTTGGTTTTTATTAGAGACAGCATTTATAAAAGATCCACCTCTTGAGATAACAAGATAAAGTCCATTTAAGAGGTAATTCCTGGTCTTATATCACCAGAATACTTCTGAAAGTTTCTGGTTCAAATCTCAGTCTGTGTCTTTTGGTATCACATGGATGGGGTCAACTGATCCCTACGGGGTCCCCTGTGTTCAGTACTTTGGTAGTTTGGCTCTGTGATTCCAGTAAAAATCTCAGTTCCAGTCTTCCTAATTCAGGAAGCCTTGCCAGTTAGGAATAAAAGGTCCTAGACGGGAAGAAGTGCTTGAGGTAACAGACTTCACACTATTTACAGCACACTGTTGGAAGAATTGAGCCTAGTTTCTTGAGGTATTAATCAATTTACCAGTAACAAATGACAAGGCTATAAACATTTAGGAGGAAAAAATACTTTTATTATTTTTGTCACACATACTGCCTTACCACACCTCTTGCTTGTTTAAGCACAATTGTGTCTCCTCAAAATCACATTAGACTTCTGACGATATATCTATGTAGTTCCTTTTTAACTCTACAGAAGTGATTAATCTAAAAAGATAATGAAGTGGGGATAATACTTTCACTGTTGTATAAATTTTGTTACCAGTGTTTTTACTTCTACAGATTGCTCTAACCAGAAATCTGCTTACACCACACAAAAGATGCTGGAAACCAGATCCTGCTGAGAGTGCTTAGATGGAGCTATTTCTACCTTTTGCTTCTGATGTGTCCCACACCTTTGTCCACACGAGCTTTTTGTTGTTTTGTGTTAAATATGGCCCTTCAAGTAAACAGAGCATTGCTGCTATGGACTTAACCTGAGTTTCTTTATGACTTATGTTAATCAATTACCTGCAAACCTATTGTGCTCCTGAATTTCCACAGTGCTTCTCTTTTGGTCGCTTGTGTTCTGAAAACAGGTTTCATATTATTTTGCTGCTTGCTCTGAGCAAGTTTTGTCAGCTTTCTAGCAGGGTCAAATGACTTGCTTGTCTGTTTGCCCTTCTTTCCCATTTTTGCAAGGATTATCATAGTTTATTGGATTTTTATTCAAATGAAATTTTTAAGTGCCTGAGGTTACAGAACCACAATCTCTTGGCTGAGACAAAGCCTGACACCAGCTCAGACGAAATAACCCAAAACCACTAAAAAAAGAGATGCGTAAGTATAGCAAGGTCAAATAAATATGATATTACCACACTCTTGCTTTCTCATTACATGTCCTATCACATTCTTATTGCATACCTTGTCACATTAAATCATCACTCCGAGCAGTCACACCTAATATCTCCAAAACAAAGATTTTCTGACTTGTGCATCATTGAACCAGGGCCGAAGATCCAGCAGGACATATTGTGCCACTGGCTTCATGTACCAGTCCTGTTATTTTCAAATTCTGCCTTTTGTCAAGGTTTTGTGACACCTGGTTCCAATGAGTTCAAGTGCAGCCAAGAAGAATGTGGCCCTTTGGGGGCTTAGTAGTTTTTCAGTGCAGTGAATGTAATAAAGGAACCCAGTCAGATTTCCCAAGATGCATTTGAGAGACAAGTATTAAACATTGATTTTTGTCATTCAGACAAAACCAGACAAGCTATCTACAAGAGGTAACCTCATACAGTCGTTTTTTGGATAAAGTACACTTTCTGTGTCTTTCCTTTCCCTAATATATCATTGTTATACTTTGTGTGATTCATAATATAAATGTTTGGTTTTCACATTAGCAATATCAGTGTGAGCCATGTACTGTAAAGAAAAAAACTTAATTTTCCAAGACTTTCACCTCAGCAGCTTTCATAAGCAATACCATCATTTTTTTCTTACATGTACAACACCAGTAACTACCCCCACATAAAAACACATTCCATTATTTTTAACAGAATAAACTTTGAGTTTAATTTTAACTTTTTACCTTCAAAATTATACAAAAAATAAATATCTCCAGTCTCTTTCAGAGGCTGATAAAAACTCTGAAGTTACTTCCCACATTTGTTTCTTCCTCACTTTCTTCTGGTATATTGGTGATCAGTGCTCCTCAGCGTAACATGCGATATATAATAGGTACAGAAGGAGCAGCACACCAATATCCATAGGAGGAACAACAAACAGTAAATATTCTTTGCCCTCTTGAAGGTCTTATCAGATCCGTAAAATTTTAATCGGAGACAATTGACAAAAACATTTGCTGTTTATGCTTACATCAAATATTTCTAGCTCACAGGTTGTAAAATAAAAATAAAATTTCAGCATTGGATGAAGCATCAGAGAATATGGCATGTGCTCTCAAGAGATGAGATAAGAGATGTCTCTTAAGTGTGATATATCTTAAAAGAAAATACAGAACTCCTATGGGTTTTCCTGAAATCAGTCATATCAGAAGAGCAGAGCAATTGTGGAGACATATTATCAGGAGTAGAGAGTGAAACATTGGAGCACTTTCAACCGTGTTTTTCAGCAAGACGTGTAGACTGATAGAGGACAATCGGTCCACTTCCTAAAATGTCTCCGTTTTCTACGTGGGTCTTTCCTGTTGGCCTTGCTTAAGATTGAAGTTAAGAAACAACCAAAAAGTGGTGAAAGGCAGTTTTGTATTTTATTTTTTCCAGATGTAGCAAGCACCATCACAAAGATGTCCCAGTGCCAGCTAGATATCTGTACCCAGATAAAGAACTGCCTGTTCCACGAGAGACCAGCCAACACTGAAGACACTCTCTAGAGGAAAAAGGTGCAATATTCAGGAAGGTTGGTGAGAAATGTCTTGTTCCAGCTTCAAACACCCATAGGCCATTGCCAATGCAGAGAAGGAGACTACTTAAAATTGGGTACCATAAAAACCCACAGATCTATCATGTCAGGTCATTTTACAAGAGAAGAAATTATTTTCTGTTCAAGCAGAATACAAAGTGGAAGTACAAATTTCAATAGCAGTGACCGTGAATTATAACCTATTTCATAAGTACATACTCACCTTCTGAATGAACTTCAAGATTTATTCAGTCTTACCTGAAGGGCAAATTCATATATCTGTTCCTTCTTAACCTCAGTGGGAAAAGGAAGTAAAAACGTATTCATTTTACTGAAGTGAGACAAATTAATTTCAAATAACAGAACAAATTTTATTTTAGGAATGACCTGAGATAATTAAATGGTGATGTCAAAATAACCTCTTAACCATACCAGCAGACTGTGCATGGCATTCCCATCAGAAAATTAACATATTTTCTTTAAGAGCTAAAGGAATGCAACACAAACATGCAAATAACTGAAGTCAAAACTACTTGGCTTGGAACAGTATCATAATAACCAGGCATTATAATGATGAGAAGAAAGAAACCATTCTAGTTGATAGTGGTATTTTCATTTGCTTTGCTCAACAAAGGAGTTAAGATGTAGACAAAAAGCACTAGTCAAAGCACAGAAGGAAGCAAGCAATTTCACCAAGTAAATAGTCAACTGAGGTGGCTCTGGAATTTGGACCTTCTAGGGGCCAAGATTATGCACTTGCAAGGAGGGCATCTGTTCTTTGCTAAGACCACTGATCTATCAGTTATAAAATTTCTCATTCACTGTTTATTGACTTTTTTTCATCTGGTTTATATGCTTTGGAAGCCCCTACTAGTGGGAAAAACTGAATATTTAAAATAGAAGTATCCCAAGATCATCAATGACAAACTTATGAAAGGGAATATGGTCCGTAGAAAGAGGAGATTAAGTCTGTGTGCAAGAATCTTTTAATAAACACTGAAGACAAAGTTTTGCAATGACAATTTTTAATAAATGAAAGGCAAAGCCAGTCCTTCTTTGATTGAGGCACTAAATGCTCAGCTATGCCATAAAAAGCAATCATGATATCTACTTTATGGTACTTCTTGCCTCTCATAGCAGCTAAACATGTGATATACCTTTTTTTATCTGGGTCTGAAGACTGCCTCCCAGGTTAAACCTCTTGTCGCACTCATGTTCCGGAAAGCTTTGTTTTATGGAATAAATGGCTGGGGTGCCACTGCAGTCGAAGTTTAGGTATCTCTCTAATAGATCTCTAAGAAGCCTGAAAAGTTACTTCTGATCACAACTATGTCATCTGCCATTGTAGTTATGCCAGCACTTGCATTCTGCTCAATTTTTAAATAAATAAAGCACTTCAAAGAAGAGATATTACCTTCTTCTCAACCTGGTTAACTTCAGTTGTTGTCCATAGGGTACTCCAGAAACATTTCTCTCTGCTTGTATTTAAGTAGAGCCAGTCTTCAGTCAAACACGCAATTAGCCGTGGTTCACAGAGATCCTTAGTTTACCAAAGTGATCAGTATACTGGGAAATACTCTGTCTGACCTTAAATGATGTTTAGGAGGACAACTAGCGCTCTGAAGTGAAAGCAAATGTTCGCAAGGAAGCTGCAAGTAGTTCAAGACTATTCTCTCTTGTGTACTTTCTTTCTGACACATTCTCACTGTCCTACTTTCCCAATGCCCCAAATGCATCAGGTGTTCCTCACAGTGCTCCAAAGTCTGGGATACACCACAGTGTCCTGGGACCTGGGTCCAAACCTGTAAGGATTCACTCACACTGCATTTTCTGGGTAAGTGCTCTAACTACACTGTTCATAGGCTAAAGGCAGGTGAAAAGGACTACTGATGCATTGTCTTTTTTATCAGTTTTGTCATCTTAAAATCCATCTCTGGTAGACTTTTTCTCTCCAAAGTGGAACTAGTGGACTTGTGCCAGAAATCTTTGTCTGCAGAAGACTGGCAGAACTGAAAAATAATTGATATAAAGTTGAACAGTTTGGCTTGGTGATAATGCAAGTGGCAGAGACCTGCAACAGAGTAAGAGTTGGAGCTGACAAAGTAGATGTTAACACTGAGCTAGTCTTAAGAGTCAGTGGGGTGGACATATCAAGATAAAACATTTAATGCTGAGGAAAAATAAAGTACAGGAGAAGTAACTGAAGGGTAATTGCAATGAGGGATGGATTGAGGGAATAAGAAACTTCAGCAAATCTTCTATAGCCACCATAGACATGAAGTAACTTGTATATAAGCTAGCATCAAACTAATTGGATTATGTGTGATTTACAGTCCACAAGCATGCTGTGAGCTAGCTTATTATTTCTCAAGTAGCTTTAGCAACTAATTTTAAGATTTGTGTTACCATAGCTAGCCTGCAGTATCTACCTGAACTTTGTCAGTGTAAGGCTTGGATATCTTTACGTTATTCTGTAAATACACATGGAGACATGAAGCCGACAAATCCATTTGAATGGGAGAGCTGAATCAATGTTTCAGATTAAAAAAAGATGCAAAGTGAGGAAATATTAAGAAAGGTCATCACTTGAAATGGGTGTTTTCAACAGGGAGGGTTGAAAATTCTTAGGACAAGAAGAATGAGAGACAAGAGGCAAAATCGTTCAGGAAATATTCATGAAAGAAAAGATGATAGGTGTTGGATAAAATGTCAGATGAGATGGTGTTGAAAAGAGGAAGAATAGAGGAGATGGCATGATTGGAAATTGTACTAATATGGAAGAAGTAGCCCAATACTTCCACCAGTATGACATTCAAGAGTTGGAGTATAAGAACAAGAGAGGCTTCCCTCACAGGAGCGAGCTACATGGGCACTATCAGAAAGAGTGATACAGATCTTTTTTATATTACAAGAAGCCTCAAATCTGTTGTTATCCATATGGTCACAAAAATCAGAGTGTCTCCACATTTTACTATTAAACCATCATTTCTGGATTTTCTGGTCAGTGAAAAAATGTGAAGTTTAGGTGCACCACTTGGTTTTCAACGAAATGCTACTGTTAATCATAGTTTTCCCCAGGAAGTTTGCCAAAAGAACAGAAATTTCTAAGGATTTTCCCACTATCCCATAGCCAGCAGTACACTTCATGTTTTACTGTAGGGTCCAAGTTCATGGAAGTTCTTGGAGACGTATGAGGAACACGTTTTGTTTTCCAGCCCATTCTGATATATTCCCTAACTTTGGTTTACTAATAATACAATGCATTAGCATGTGATACAACTTCATCACTATGAAAATTAGCAAAACAATGCCTTCAATTAGGCAAAGTTCTTTTATGTCCAGACATTGGGCCCAGTCTTCATATTTTAAATACGTAAATTGCAAATAAAATAAACACTGAATTAAAGCATATCAATTAGCGTGTTAATCCTTTCATTTTGCATTTCGAATTGTAATCCGTTAATTTCCTAGAACACAACAATTAAAAAGAAGAAATAACTGAACAGCTTCTGTGATCATAAACAATTTGGTCACATCACTTACGAGAGTCAAAACAGTGGCAGAGAGCGGTCTCCATGTCATTCAAAAGTGAGAAGGAGTAGGCTGCAGCCATTTCTGGCTAAGCAGGAGCGGACATTGGTGAGAGAAATTAATGTAATTTTATACTGGAATATCATTGTTCACCTCAAATGTAATCTCAGCTAAGTGCTCTGTTTATACATTCTCATGCTGCTTAAAAAGGAAATCCTTTGGTGACCTTCACTGACAAGACCCATGTATATAAATTCACAGAGTACATATAGTCCTGCCCAGTCTCCCACTGTCCAGACACTGGATCACTACACTGTGCCTTTACTGCCCAGCCCCAGGTTTACCCCCAATACACCCAGATAACAAGTGGGGCATGCAGCAGAGAGAGGAGCGGGAAGGCATGCCTCAGTCCTACAGTTCACATAGAGCTATTGTAACCAAAAAGAATCATTTATCGTTCTCTTATTACTCAGAGACTTGGGAGGCTGCCATTTTGTCTGGCACACAAGTAAATTCAAAAGCTGAAACAGAAAAATATAAATGCAGCTGATGAAAGCTTCTGCTGTCATTTACTTGAAATTTTCATTTACTTGAGCAACCTAACATTCTCCACTGAGGGGAGTAATTCCTGCCTTATCCAAGTTGAATGAGAGAAGAACTGGGCCTCATGAGATTAGCTGGAAATGTTTTACGGATGTATGTTTCAAAAAGGTACACACTCAAAACAAACAGCCCCAGATGCTCTTCTTGATACCAAGGAAAGTTAAACTTTGTGGTCATTTGTTTAATTTGGTTCACTCAAGCAAAAAGAAAATAGAGGATTAATCCTTCAATCATAGTCTTAGTCATCACTGTTTGTCATATGCATCCAAAAAAACAAGCAAAAAGACCAGAAAACGAAGCAAAGCAATACCAAAGATAGAAAACAGATAAATTCAAAATGTGGCCATAGCAGAGTTCTATGTTATCTAAGTTTATTGAGTTTTATTTTTGTAATTTGTGCAGATGTTTTCAGTATGCAACAGATTGGTTCATGGTTTGTTTGCATAAAACTATCAGTCTTAAGCAATAGGGAAAGTTACACTTAATAAAGGAAGTTATTATAAGCAACTCAAGCCATCTTGCTTTAGTGAAGTTATCGAGGGAAGGGAAGGGAAGGGAAGGGAAGGGAAGGGAAGGGAAGGGAAGGGAAGGAAAGGAAAG
>VYZM01011906.1:20060-37206 GCA_013398915.1 Dromas ardeola | reverse complement strand
GGAAGGGAAGGGAAGGGAAGGGAGAATGAGTCAAGCACTTTGGTCTATTTGCATTCCTAACATATGAAATAACTGAAAATTTACATGTTTTAGGGCTGGAACACTATTACTGAACTTGATTCTCTGTTTATTTTTATCTACATACACCGAGCTATCACCTCATACAAAACTCAGAACCAAAACCCCTCACAACCAGAACTCTAAATTTCAAGACTCCATCTGTGGTCTGTCTTGAAAAAGACTCCATCTGTAGTCTGTCCTCCATTTGTTACATCAAGATCAAAGGATTTTACAAAATTACATAGAATCAGAGAATGGTTCGGGTTGGAAGGGACCTTAAAGATCATCTAGTTTCAACCCCCCTGCCCTGGGCAGGGACACCTCCCACTCGACCAGGCTGCTCAAAGCCCCATCCAGCCTGGCCTTGAACACCACCAGGGATGGGGCATCCACAACATGCTGGACTTTAAAGAAGAAAAATGTATCCAAGAGACAAAGAGCTTGAGTTTCATAGCTAGAGGTTTAGTTTTGTATAAGAATCTGCATTTGAGCTGCTAAATTCCTCTCCTGAAAGAATTTCATGTCATATAAAATGAGTAAGATACATATTATCTCATGAGATAATAATGAACTGGACAGTCCTTGTCAGTTCTTTCTCATACTTATTTTACAGGCTGTTAATTTTTTTTTCACTGTGTGGTTTATGTGCATGCAAATCATCAGCAATCAATATATGAATCTATGGAGTCATAAACTCCAACATACTTCCAATATGTCAAGGCTTAATGCCAGCAAGGAGATTCTTTACTAGTAGGTGTCTAAAAACCAGACTGCAAGGCAAAATGCCTTCCAGAAGAAGACTTCCAGACTGAAAGGCAAAATGCCAGCATGAAAATCAAGTCGATACTGGTTCTTAACACAGTTCCCTATCATCCACACTTCCACTCCTTCCTCTGGTGTGCTAACATCTCTCCAGAAGGGAATACAATTTAAAAAACCAGCATAAAATTACATGTAGACAAATATCTGCATTCGATTTGAACACATTAGATCACATACCATTGGTACCATACCAGTTGCCTTTAGAGTTCCAGTGTTAAAATATTCCACTCAGACAATCAAGATAAGCATAAACAAGCAGGATAACTCAGGAATGTTGTTAAAGAAGTAGATTTTAGACCAAGTGTTTACACGCAGTGTGCAAAAAAAACTATTTAGAATTCTGGACAATTTTCTCAGCTAAGTTAAGTAAAGCCAGTGGAATTTTTAGTCCAAAAAACTGCTAGGATGTCTCAGCTCATTCCTGAGGCAACACATGCTTCCACATTACTGTTCCCCCTTCCTTCTCTGTCCCCTACCCTAGTGAGGTCCTGGGCCTTTCTACTACACAGAGCAATCAAGGACCAGTAAGCCCCATTCCAGTCCTCTATTAAAGTGAAGATTTGTGCGGGGGGGTATACTGATGAGGGTGTTAAGGTGCTTGTTGTTGGACTGTAAATTAACCAGCGTCATTGGTGCCAATAGCAGCTGACAGAGGTTGTCACACCAGGGTATGAGGCAGTCGGGGATGGGGTTTTACCCATTGGTGCTTGACCATATCCTTTTGGGTTACACCTGCGGGACTGGTGACATTTATACTGGCATATATGGAAAGATACAGTGACACAGAGTAGTAGCAAAATGTACTTGTCAGAGGCTTTTTGCCTATGCTAGAAACCTGGAAATGTTGCTGGCTGCAGTCGTTGGCAGACTGGAGTGTGGTAGTCTTGGTATAGTGGCAGCATTTGTCTCCCTTCCTGCTCTGCCATTTCAGCTCTATCACTTACCCATCTCCCCCATCACCAAAACAGGAGCTTCTTGGTGGTAGAATTTAAATTTTGCTTCCAATGCTGAGAAGCTCTGAGCTGCTCTGTTGGCAAGACAGTTTTCTGTGGGACTGCCTAACACCTACAAGCCAAACAATGCTATCTCTTTTATCCCATTTGCCAAACTCAAAATGAAAGCTAGAATTATTTTTGAGGGGATTTACTGCAATAATCACACCAAGCTGAATGTGGTTGGCATATGACATTTTAAACTGTAAAAGAGTTCTAAACCCTATAAAACTATGGTCATAATGGAAATAATGAAGACTGCCATAGTATGCCAATTCTCTTTGGAACTGATACTTATTCTTAAACAGTTTCAGTGTTCAGCCACAGTGACCCTGCTTGGTTCAGCCATTTGAGGCAGGGCTCCCGTAAAGTATGTGACTCCTTGATGTCTGTTTCAAATTTATTTTTATTTTCTGAGTAGGCTGACCTAGTGTCTGTTCAGATTAAAATAGCAAGCAAAGCAGGTTTTACCTACATTTAGATTTACATTTCTGACAGGTTAATCCCTTACAGTTCTGGAGGTTTTTTTTTTAGTTGGTTTACTGTGGAGGACTGGGAACAGGCAATCTAGCTGGAATCAGGAAATGATCATCTGAAATTGTAATAGGAAGCACACTTATAAGAGAGATTCCTCTGAATTGACAGAAAAAAATATTAAAACCTAAATATTTTTTGTTTACTTCTTTAAACATGGATCCAAGTGCATAAATTTCCATTGTCTGTTCCTGTAATGTTGTGTCTCATTTATTATGCAATGATTAGAAGGCTGTGTTCTGTTATAGCTTTGCATAAAACCAATGATTTTTTTTCACTTTATTTTATACACAGCAAGAAATTCTTTAAAAGCATTCTTCAAAAAAATTGTTATAGTTGCAAATTGAACACCAAAATTTTAAAAATGCCAAAGTTAATTTTACTCAATCATCCTTAACTTATTGTTGTCAAATACGTATGCAGTATCTTCTGTCCAGTCCCCATTAATGAGAGCTTGCCCAAAGTCTCCTAAGAGCTTTGCAGCAGTAAGTTTGTGAGATGAAGCCAGGAGGCTCAAGAAGCCATTGTGAAGATAGAAGCAATGGAAGGAATTCATTACCTGGTCTTCCGGAGGCCAGCACAAGGCCAGTGTTGCCCTGAAAAAAGTTGCTGTGGTTGAGTTTTTCTGGTTCACAGTGTCCCTCTACAGGTTTCAATAGAATTTTACACCTTTGTGACCCCTGTTATAATCTGAGAGCTGCTTCCCTTCTTTAGAAGAGTCAGATAGAAACAGCATGGACCCTTTTACAAGGTGAGCATGTCTTATGCTGTCACTGCCTTACATTTGGATTTACATGGGGCTGTGAACACAAACCAATTACAAACTGCTCCTTTGTCTGTTTCTGGGACACAAACTCTCCTAGAGTGGAATCCCCAAGTGAAAGTGGAATCAGGAGCTATGGTCCTTTACATGACACATACCTTTCCTGAATCTGCTTGCTTGTTTGAAGTAAAATTATATTGCCACGATAAAGAATTTTAAATAAAATTTCAGAAAGTATAATTGCTAAAAAACACAGAGTGACAAGAGGTTACTAAATTGTAGGATGTTCCAGGATATGTTTCAAACTTTCTAGTGCCCAGAGACAAAAGCGAGCTTCCAGGAAGTAGACCCCATCCTGTCTCATATTGATTCAGTGCTCCAGAATTGAACTAATGGTTGGTTTCAGCAGACATATTGTATCATCCCCAGTTTGCCTTTATCCCTAGGCTATAGCTTTTTCAATCTTTGCCTGACACCTGCTTCTAACTTAATCATTTAGTATCCAGCATTTTTCTCCTGTAACCATATATATATTGCTTATTTTTCCAAACTTTTCTCCAAAGAGTTTAAATTGCTTTCAGACTTTCAGTCCATACTTTCAGACCTGGGATGTTGGTTTTTTTCCAGCTGAACTAAGAAACACCATGCACACTTTTTTTCTCCTTCCCTCCATTTCTCTGCTCCAGGCTAGAAGCACAGAACAGGTCTTTCTACAAAGCCCTAGCCAAAAATTTAGAGGCTGATGGGTCATCCAGCTCAGCTCCTTGCATTATGGTTTAACAGGTTAACTATTCCTTTCTGGATTATTCATTAATAAAGCCACCAATGAAATAAAGAAAGAGTTTTTGAACCGTTTGTTCAGTCTGTGCAAAGAAGCCTAGCATTCAGCTGGCATGTGGACTACATTTATTAGGAGCTCCTCTGCACACCCAAGCGGCAACTGTCCTTCCATCTAAGTGCCACTTTTCTCCAAAGAGGATGGGATGTTGCCACCACTGATCACAGCTCCCATCCTACAGAGGTTCTGTGTTCTCACAAGACTAATGAAACTCCCTTATTTTTCCACGTGCTATAGAAGGGGTGCCAGAGATATGGTTCTGAAGTTAGAATTTGCTCTCAAGAGAACCTTCTCTTGACTAATTTGTTTGCAGTCTTGGATAAAGTCAATTGTGGGAAGAAAAACTGTTCAGAGTTTTGTATACATTTTTCCTGTTGGGCTTAGGGAGACTTCAGAGTTTGAAAGGCTGCTGCACAGCTTGCCACCATTGCTAACATGCCAGAGGTAATTACAGGGTCTCCTAAAAAAAAAATAGAAGTGAACTGTTCTCAGATCCTCTGACCATTTCTTCCATGTCATCAGTAGCCCCAACTATTCTTTTCTTTTTGATAGAGTAGTTCTTTCCATTCTTTCCTCACCTGTATCTAACACAGACCACAATTCAGATTTTTCCTAAAGAGCTTCCAGTCTAGCCATTTTTCTATAAAATCTGGCTGTAATTTATTTATTCTTCTCCTAAGGCCTCATTTCCTCCCTTTTCTCACTACTGCATTGTGCAAAAGATGATGTAACATGTCTATTCTTAACCTCAGCTATGTCTGTGACACAGTTCTTTTTTCATGCTAGGGGACTTAGCTACGTACGTTAGCTTTTTCCAGACATAAGTCTATTTCTTTTCCTTCTTTTACCCCTCAATATTTTCTCAGAAACTAGGAATGTGACCTAAATGCCATTTATTTTTTTCTTGTCCTTACTGAATTGTTGCCACATTAAGCTATTTGCTATTATAGATGTTACAGTAAGTCTCATGAGTTCACTGAAAAATAGTCTCCACAGTGCTTTGTTTTGTACAAATGCAGTTCCTTCTCTTAACAGGCTTTTCCCACTGAATAGACGAGAGACAAAGGGCACAGAAAGGGACAGAATATGCAGAAGACTGAGCCCAGTGATGGTACACAAACAGCTGCATTAGCTCCTTTTCTTTGTTAACTCCAGCTATGTCTTCATTAGGAGGGGAGTTAGTTAACAAGAAAAGGGAAGACAAGACAAGGCTAAGGCAAGGAAAGACAAGGAAGAGAGATCTTCAGGTGAAAAGTGTATGTTGGGGGTTTCATTCCAGGGAATCTGAAGGGATTGTACACATACTGAATCTCAGAATAGGTATAACAGTGCCTTTTAAGACTAAAAATAGCATTTGAGTTACAGTTTGCAGTTTCAGACGTGTATGTAGACGTTACTTCCATTCTGACGTAATGGTAATAATCTTTTCTCCAAAGGGAGATGATCCACAAGGGACACAAGGTTCAGCTGAATTTTGGATTAAAAATTTTGCATGCTTATAAATTACCATCTGGCTGCTAGCAGCAGGGTTAATTTTGTCCAATACTTGGTGGTAACAGAAGTTGTTTAGGAGATGATAATGACTGCAAAGGGGCTGTGATGTAGCTATAACCACCGTTCACTAGTAAATCGAGCATACTGGTCTCGTAAACTGAAGTTTCTATACACAGGTTCTGCGTACTGGTCTAGGCTCTAGATCTTGCCCTACCCCCTCTCCACCAAAATTAACAAACTGAAAACATCATCTGACTTTAAAAAAGTGCATAGCAAATTACTATCAAAGTGTTACCCTTTTTGGTTTTTTCTCCCATGTCCTCTCCAAATGCCTGAGCGCTCCTGGCATGTGGACACCTTTGAGCACCTAACTAAGGGGAAAAGTGAAGTCCCCTCCCCAAGCCAAGCAGAACCCTCAGTTCTTGGACACAAACCCAAGAGAAGTGCAGAAAGGCATGCTTACTTTAAGGCATATGATCAGTCCCATGAAAATCAATGGTGCTTAAAGTTAATCACAGTTTCAAGTTCTTTGCTGGACCAAGTGTTAAGCCAAGGATTTGTCAGTTCAAATATCTAAGCTGATCTCCACTACCACAGTGTCTCAGGAAATAAGAAGTGACCATGATAGACCACACAAAGTCAAATTTAAAGTGCAGACAAGAGAGTGCAAAAAGGCAACCCACAGAAGAATGTGACCAGGTATATAGGAAGTTAAGACAAATTTTAAACTCATACATGAGCACAAAATAATTTCATTTTCTTCTGAAGTATTTAATCCAAATTTTTTAGGGTGAAATGTTATTTTTACTCATTTATAACTTCGCATTTGCTAAAAGCCATCCATATAATAAACAAAACAGAAGACCTCTGCAACTGCAAATTAAGAGAGAAAGGAAGAAAGAGAGAAAGGAAGAAAGGAAGAAACAGAGAAAGGAAGAAAGGAAGAAAGGAAGTTAAATTAAACACATAAATAAAAGCAACAGTGACAGCTAAATCAGCAATCTGAAGCCATTCCAACTCTAAATAACATTATCGTTTTTACCAAATGTAAATTTTTAAAGAACAGACACATTTTACAAAGGGACCCAACTGCCAATTTTGTAAATGAGGCAAGTCAAGATGGAATGAAATATTGCGCATTTAATCTTTCCAAGAGAAAAATCATCTAATGTACAACTGGAATTTCTCCAGCCATGAAATACCTATGCTCTCTTTAGGCCAGTAGAGTAATTTTTCCAACAATAAATACAATATATGAGTAAACACGTTCTTTTAAGTGCCTTCAATTTCAGTTTTATTATAAGCTAACAGGAGTGATTAAATACAGAATTGATTAATATAGAATACTGCAACTCAGTCAGTGTAACAAGATGAGGGTCTCCTGTTGGGAAGCAGAGAAAAGTTGGAGAAAAGGTGAGACAAAAGCTGAATCCAGCACTTCTATGAGGTTTTCTTTGTAGACAAATACACCAACATAACATAGCTATGTGTTTGCCACATGCCAGCCAATGAAAAGGTAACAAAAACGGAGAATTGGACTGAAGAAGGGAGTACATTTTTAATTCATGTATGCATCTGAAAGTTCCTCAAGATTAAACCACCTCTTCCATTGGAATTTCAATGCCTGAACACGGCTTCCTGGACGACTTTCTCCACAATGTGTTACAGGGGCTGAGGTGAAGCTGACTGGTCTGTAACTCCTGAGTTGTTCTTCTCTGAAGATGATTCACCCCTTTTGGAAGATGGGTGTAATGTTTGCCTTGCTATTGTTCACCAGCAATGGAGATCAGCCTTGCAAGGACCTCAGCCATTTCACCATGTTGCACCACACCTGGTTGCATGGACTTAAATATGTTCAGTTTACTCAAGCTGTACCTACACTATCCTCCTGTACCACAGGTAGTGCCTCTCTCCCCCAACTTTTGCTGCCAGGCACAGAGACCTGTGAGGCCCAGGATTAACTACAGTGTCTATCATTCATTCCTGTAGCTGAGTTACCTTTACTGTCCTCAGCGGCAGAGCAAACTTTGTCAGTGTATATAAATAATACGTCTTCCTTTCTGAAGGTCATCGTTCATAAGATTCCTTCTTCCCTTTGTCTACCATATATCTTCTCTCTCTCCTAAGGTGCCTTGAGACAATGGGAATTTTCCTGATTATCCTGTCAAAAGAGCTATTCTGTGTTAGATGTAATATATGAATATCACCTTCAGTGTCAGTAACTGAAAAGCTATTCAAAACATGATAAATATCTCACATTGGGGATTTCTCATGTCTCATTGCTAGGCGATCACTTATTTTGAATGTAATATTCTGTCCCATTCAAATTAATATCACAGATGTTACAGCAGCATAATATTTTCATGCTCTAAATAGTAGTTTGCCTATTCACTTTTAAGAAGTTATTTTTTAGTTCTTTTGAAAATAAAAATTTGTAGTTTGATATGGAAACCAAGGGGAAAAAAAACTTGCTTAGTTACCTGATACAGAAATTAATAAAATGTTTGATTTTTAAAAATCACTAATATTTTCCTGCTGCTTATTAAACAGCAGAAAACTACCTGTGACTAAGGAGAAAAAACATTCCCAAAGGGGTTCTAAATTTAATAGAAAAGAAACGTAGCTGAACTCTCTTTCCTAACCTCTGTTACATTATATATGGATTGCACCAGGGTACATATGGTATTGCACACATCTGCAATATCTGCCTCAAAAATAAAATTAGACAAATGACACGCCATGCAGCAATAACACTGGTCTTCCTTTTACACTTCCTTTCACTCTTTTTGAGATGAAACCAGATCATCAGTGCACTTCTGTGTGCCTTTGTGATTATGTCAAACTGTTCATTCTGAAAAAGTAAAGATACCATACTAAGATCATTATGCAAATCTCAAGATATTATTGTACCAAATAACATATTTCTGAGAAGTGATTTTTAAAAAGTTTTTTACTCCCCAAATCAAACCAGTTGGGAGTTTAAAAAAAAGAGCTTGCATTTCTGCTAAGTATATATAGTCTGTGGTTAGATGCCTGAATGTAGATTTAGTTCATGATCTTCATATGTGCACACTTAGGGTGAACTCCTGGATGTAAAGAGACAAATTTTTACCGTAACATTCTTCACATTTGTCATGCAATGACAAGCACTTTTCATGCCCCAAATAAATTACTATTTCATGAGTCAGGGGTGATAAACATCAGATATTTATGCCTGCATATCCGTTGAACCCGCCAAGTTGCAGAGGTTGTTCTGTTATATCAGACAATGTTCTAGAATGAACTAATAGACTTATGCAAGTTTTATCTTACAGTAGTTTTGTTGGGTTTGAGTATATGTACTTAATTAGATAGGACAAGTGAGCTTGTACAAGCCTGTCAGTTTAGAAGCTCTGTATGGTAAGCTTTTTGGATTTTCTATTCGACATCTACGAGAGTCATCATCCAAATTTGAAAATTACCTATGCTACCTCCTGGACAAGAAACTGGGTAGGAAGCTGATAGAGTAGCCTTCTGGCATTCTCAGAAATCCCTTCTGTTTCTTGAGTAACAGAAGAAAAAAAGGGAGTATCTACTACAAATGAAAACTTGTTTTATGTGAGTGTAGAGAGAAATGTGTAATTTGGGTAGGGTGGTATCATTTGCCATAAAGAAATCATTGTAAAAATCAGATCATTCTTTTCTCTGCAGCAAAGATTAGCCAGAAAGGTTTTGCAGCTACCTAAACAGAGCGTAATAACAGCACTGTCATTATAGGATGTACGCCAAGTTATGTACGTGAAATTTGTGACCTCATAATAATCTAAGCACAGAAGGAAGACATCCTTCTTTAACATCTATATAACAATGCTGGGAGTCTAGGCTGTCGCCATGATGAGTGGCATGGAGGTGTCCATGTGTGAGAAGGACTACAAAGTAGGTAGTGCTGCAAAGTGGCAAGATGAATCTTATTGCATGAACATTGCGACTCATCCTGTAATTTGCCTTTAGAAAAATAGAACGACTGGAAGAAGCGTGAGGGAGAGGAAGTAACAGTTCACATCAAAGACGCTGCAGCCACAGAAGACTCCAAACACTGCACTATGAATGTTTATGAACAGAATTTCTGGTTAATGAAAGTAAAGAAGGTACCTTTCTGTTAAAATCTTAATCTTTTGTGCACAATGCAAACTGCTCCTTAAACCACAGCTGAGATGCAGTAGGAGGAAAACCAGTGTTGCCAAGACTGACTTCAACTCAAGAGGTCTTTGCTGGACAAGTTGAGTAGCCAAGAGCAGACAGCATGAGGTAACTCGGTATTCGGGCATTATTCCTACTGGCAGAGATGTCGCAATTACTAACCTGAAAAAAGATGCCAGTGATCTTAATCTCGTTAGATTTCAGTTACGAGAACAGAACGCAGCACTAACCCATTATCAGCATACCTGAACCCCGAAGTGGTCACTTTTACCAAATTTGAGGCAACTGATGATAACTGACAAAGCACATGTGTTTAGTGTGGAGCGTTTTAATAAAAGCCAGGAATTGTTCATGAATTGTTCACGAACATCCCATAAAACACAATTCCAAGAACACGAAAAAAGGTTATTCTGGATAGGAGGCCAGCGTAGTTAAAAGGGGATATTGAAGACCTGCTAAAACTGAAAGAAAGCTGATATTGAGAGGACTGGATTACAGGTACGTGTCCATCTAGATGGCTCTGGCAAAAAAATGAATGACAATGCAGAAATGACCACTAGACATTTATGCGCTGTATGTGGAAAGAAACATGAGGTTGTATGTATCCCAGATGCTGTTGCCGCTGTAATAGCAAGTTTACCATGTGTAGCAAAGAAAGATGTAAAGGAACATCTGTTGAAATTAAACATTTGCAAATCAACAGGCCCAGATAACTGACACCCAAGAGCCCTAAGAAAACCAGCTGTGAGCTTTCAGAACAACTCATGCGATGCTTAACAAGTCCTGGGAAACTGAAGAAATTCCAAGTGATTTGGTAACTATGAATGTGGTTCCAGTATTTAAACAGGATAAAATGAATAATCCTGTGAATTAAATAGCTTAACTTATCGGAAGGCTAAAATAAAGAAATTTAAATAGATTCATCAATATGTGCAAATAAAGATAAAACCTGGAATCTAAATAAGCGAACCTTGTTCACAGACAAAAGTCTTGTCAGAAATAAATTTGTGGTCTTTATTGACAGCAGTACAAATCTGGTTTCTAAAAGCATGTCGCTGACATTTGGAAGATAGCACATTCTGATGTTTTACAGTCAGTACTTGACTTATTACTATATAACATTTTCAATATTGCATTATACACTAATAGCAGGAGAAAAAATAAATTACTTGAAAGCTGTCTTGTTGACAGAGCTCAACATACAATTTTCAAAGCTAATATGTAAAAGAGAAAGGATTACTAATAAGAAAAGTTCTTGGATCAGTGCTAATAAACGTTTTTATCCTATAAAATCTTTCTGGTAATATTTTTTTTTTTTTTGTAAATGGCATGACAGTAAGTAATGAGCACAAGTAACTGACAGAAAGCATTCTAGATCATTTTCTGAAATTGTTAGAATGCAACCAGATGTGTTCAGTACAACTAAACAAAATGTATTATCTCTGAGAACATACCATGTGAGCTATGGAGCAGGGTGCATTGTTTTCAGAGTAGCAAAACAATGACGCAAAGTCAGATGTCTGGGACTGCTGCATGGGAAAATGCTCAGTTCACCTACTTCAAACAAATCAGGATGGAAAGAGTTTATTGATTTATTAATGACACGTAATTAGCTGGTCAGCAGTGAACTATGTATCAGTACCAGCTGTACAGCATAAACCGCCAGACCCTCATGTGGAGGGTACTCAGCCAGTACAAGTGCACCCCAAGGAGAGGTTCCCCCATGCCACCCCTTTGCTGTGGGTCCCTGGCTGGGTGCAGGCTGTTCCTGTGCCCCATATGCTGTGGGGTAAAGCTTGGCTCTGCCCACCAGGGTCACTGTTCCTCCTCCCACTCCAAGGCCTCTCCGAATACCCCATTACAGGCTTTAATGTTCTTGTGACACTGCTGCTTTAGTTGAGAAGACTTTGCTTCCAAAGTCTGTGGACTAATAATTGGTTTATTTTCATCTTGCTCTCCAACATAATCAGTTTGGGGCAAACTCCTTCTCCCTGTTGGGTGTCCCGTCGCATACACTACTACCTTCCCATACCAGGCCTTGTTATCAGGCCATTTTGTCCCGGATTTTATCAGAGATTTCAAGAGTGCCATAAAAATGGTCTAGAATTATAAAAGATATATTGCCATATGTGCCTGGGGCAACCTAACAGCAGATGTGGGGTTAAACACTGACAGAGTTGTCCAAGGGACATACTAGATGGACATATGGTTGAAATTTTTGAGGAAAAAATGAGTGTAAGGTTTTAAAAAACATGGTTTGTTTTCTGCCTGCATCAGGTGAAGGCAAGTTGAGGTGGTTGGCTTGAACAACCCTTTCTAGCACTACAATGTAGTATTCGTGTCTTTATAGCCCAATAATAGTTATTAATAAATTCTTAGGTTCAGAGGGTCAGTAGTAATTGCATAAGTTTACTTATAAATGAGGAGAACTTTGATTAAATATTTTTTTTCTTTCTCTACAGCATCAGACATTGATCACAGAGTGCTAGCCTTAGAGCTGAAGACTGCAGCCTCTTGAGAAAGATGGATTGGTGTTCTGCTGTGCATGCAGAAGCCTCCCAGGTACCTGACAGAAGTATGCTGCACAAAATTTATACTGGTCACTGGTTCTCTTTTTTTTTTTTTTGGAAGGAGCTTGTTTTCCTTACCAAGCTTTCCCCTCCTTCAGTGATAATCTGGAATCTCATGCCTGACTCACTGACACTGTTTATATTGGTCTCAACTATTTTGCCACTATCGATGGAATATTGGTCTCTTCTGCTTTTTGTTAATGTCTACCGAAGCTTTGTCAGACAGTGGTGCATTTGGGTGAAATTACCTGGTTTGTAACATGCAGGTTAAATTTAGGAAACTTTGGAGTTTCTCTTGATACTAATTTTTGTGAAAATTTCTATGAAAGCATTAATAAGTCTTAAAATCATAAAAGAATTAAAAAGTTTGAAGAAAAAATAGGCAATGATTCTGATATCACAACATAAAAAATTTGGGAAGCCTGGAATATAAATCAGAAGAAATTGCTTGGTTTCACTTAAATGAGCTCAGATGGTCAAAGTGAGCACTACTCTGTAAGAAAAGTTTTGCCAGAAAAAATAGTGATAAAATACTGTTTACACTATCATAGTGGGTGGTGGTTTTTTTAATTCTGTGAAAGTATATCCTCATTTGAGACATAACCAACAGCCCATTAAAAATTAGAGGCTTTGGATCAGTCTCAAAATCTTTGGGTGTAAATGGCAATATTAGTTATTAACTCTTTAATATTATTCTGTATTTGAGTAACAAGGGTTGAAGGGGGAAATGCCAAGAAGAAACCAGAGATCTCATCAGCCATATGATTATAGTGATTTGTGACATGGAGGGGAATTGTAGTAAACAGCAGGCAACAAAGAACAGGATGTGCTAGTTAAACAGCAGGACAAACAAAATATTTGAAACTAGAAAAAGAGCAAAAGAAGAAAGCAAAAGGAACAATTCAGTTTTTAAAAGTCAATAAGAAATGCTGGAGTAAATTTGTATAAAATTCTGAATTTTAATCTTACATTCTTCATATTCCCCTTGTCTTTTTAGAAGGATGGCTTCTCACCCAAAGTAAATCTTTGCAGTTTTCATTTTGGGGTATTTGGTAGGACAAAATGGAAAAGATTTTGGTTTTCAGTCTTTTTCCCAATTTAAACTTATAAGCTCAGTTGTTTGTGCCATATGCTGTGCTAGAATCTATAAGCAGCCCATATAGAGTTTTTCTCCCAAAAAAATTTACTGTTTGGTGCTATTGACAGCCTTTTAGAGCCTTTCTCAGCAATACACACAAGAGGGAACCTAAGGCTGCCCCTAACCTGATGGGGAGTCTCAACACTGACTGGAGCATGTTAGCTGATACTTACATTGATGAAGCTAAGGGGTATTGATGGCCTCCATTCAACCTGCCCAGATGACCTCACAGCCAATTGGTAACTATTCCAGACAGTTTTCCCCCTCTGTAATGTTCTTTGCCTCAGTTTAGGTGACTACAATTCAAATTCAACCAAATCCAGCAGCAACCCTGAGCTCCTGTTCTACATGATCTGAACAGACTGTCTGTGTGTGGCTCGTGTGCAAGGCATGATGAAGCTTGGACCTTGTGTTACCACTCAGGTGGCAGGTACTGGAGCCAGGCAATCAAGCCATTCTTGACCAAAATACTGAGAAGAGGCAGGATTATCCAAGCAGCAACATTTCACCTTCCCACACAGGTATTGGTTGCAATTTTGTGTCAGTGAGAGAAGTATTCCAGGCAGGATTACATCATCCTGTAGAAATGAGATGACCAGGAATGGGTCCAAAACATCTGGCTATCCTCAACAGTATCCCCGAGGTCATAAAAGAGTTTGCTAACTGTAGCAGGGCAATAGGGAGGATAAGCATTGTCCGACACATGGCACATACGGCTGCTTGAATCGCGAGGATACTCAGTCATACTCCAAGTCTCTGTTAATCATCATGAAAGTTTCTTACACCATGATAGGTAACACTGGCTGAGTACCTGACACCTGTTTCTGGAACCAAGGTGACTTCAGTAACACCAATGCAACTTTATTTCACTATGAATAACTTAATCTACATGTACACTTCACTTTTATAGTGCTTAGTTCAAATATTCCTGGCAGATACCTGTTTAACCAATCCTTAAAAGCCTCTAACAACACAGACAAGTATTACACAACCTTTTTCGGAAATCTCTCTTGGTATTTCACTATCCTTAGGAAGTTTTTCCTAATGTCTAGCCTAAGTCTCCTTTGCTGTAGTTTAAGCCAATTATTTCTTATGCTATCCACTACTGATACATTCCCTTCCATTGTACAGTTTCTTTTTTAATATTTGAAGTCTGTTATCATGTCTCATGTCAACCTTCCCTTGTCTAGACCAAACAATTATAATATTTACAACTTTCCTCATCCATTAAATTTTCTGGCCTCCAACTATTCTCACTGCTCTGCTCTTTCAAACCGATCTACACCTTGTCTTAAAAGTATAGTCCCCTAACTGGAGACAGTGCTCCAGCTAAGGTGGTTCTAATGCTATGCTGAGCATAGCATTTCTTCATATGTCTTACAAAAAACATGACTGTAGTCTAGTATTCGGCTTGCCTTCCTTACTACATGCTGTGATGTTGTCGATTCATGTCCAGCTATGATCCACTACAACCTTGGGATCCTTCTCTGCAGAACCACTAGGCAGCCAGTTGTTTCACATCCTGCGTTTATGTAGCTGACAATTCCTGGCTAAATATAGAGCTCTTGCTTGTCCTTACAGAATCACATCCTATTTTTCTCGTATCTCCTCTCCAATTTGTCAAGGTCCTGGCTAAATTCTAACCTTGTCCTCTACTGCGCTGTTCCAGCTTGCTGTTGTCTGCAAATGTAATAAAGATGTTCTTTCTTCCATCATTCATGTCATTAATGAAAATGTTGACTAGTGCCAGAAACGTTGTATTGTCCTGGACACAGGACAAAACTGCCTTCTTTATTTAAGTTGATTGACAGTCAGCTTCTTTTACTTTCTGTCTAGAATAAATGACTGGGGTAAATAGGCTAAATATTGCCTGTATTGACTGTGTTATGAGAAGTAAACCATACAAACTCTCCTAGGCAGAATTTTATGTTATACTTGCTTAGCACTTGCATTATGTCTCAGCACTGTGGCGTCTGAATTAAAACTTCTTACCTTTCTTAGACCTATTATCAAGATTTGCATACCACGCCAGCTGGACATCTTTTCCATTCTTGAGATCTGGATGCCTCGCCAGCTAGTTTGAACATCTAGACTAGACACTTAAATTTGTCTGCCTATATTTCAAGGAAATATTTTCACTGCTTCCTTTTCTGCTGAGGCATGCTTCCACATGCCTAAACCTTTAAGTAAACAATTGTGCATTTTTATGTATTAGCTTTTCGTCAGCTATGCTACTTCTACAAGGTCACAGGTTTGACCAAATTATTGCTCAACAGATTAAACTGTCTTTCAAAACTAATCAAAGCAGATTAAGCTGCTTTGCTTTTGGTCTGTTCTTCTTCTCTAGATCAAAATGTCATGTATTCAGACATTATAACCCTCTATACCATAAAAAAAAATAAAATAAAAGTTGTATTTTCTAATTAAAGAATCCAGGGCCAAAAGGAATTCCAGTAGAATCTTTAGGAAAGAGTGAATTCTAATTTCCTAAAACAGCTCTCAGAAAACTCAGATAAAAATATTTGGCACTGACCATCTCCCTAGATACACATTCTCCTTTGTCTATTGCAAGGATTTCCATTCTTTATATATTTTTACTATTTTGAAGTGAATATATGTGTTCATATAAATACATAGACAAAGACTTCCATCTTTTGTTTAAATAATTCCGACCAAGTTTATTGACACTGTGGATCTTGTATGTTTCTCTTTGGCTTCTAGATCAAGATATGCTTTCATCCCTTGAATTAGTTAAAGTTTCATAACATTATTTTTCTTTTATGTACTGCACAACATCATCAAGCCTTCCCAGTCATTTTGGTTCCTCACCACTTCTTCTCCCAGCCTGTCAATGAGTCAGAATTGGATCTAAATAATAGGTACCTTTTCTCCTGGTACTACTATAAATTTGGTTTTTCTCATTTGCTATTCCCAACCTGTTTAGCTAATAGTGACTATTGCACTATTGTGAGATGATGGCGTTCATGTGAGGATTTATGCAGCTCTGAAAAAAAACATGCAGCTGCAAAAAGTACATATCAAACCACCAGAGGATAATCCTAAAGCATAATCAGCAGCTCAAACTACAGCAAGAGACTGCTTCATGATGAAACAGGATGTTAAAATTTTCAACTGCAAGTTTATGGTCCGGAAGAGCAAACGTCCAAGATTTCAAATCTACTGAAAGAAGGTCTTTACCACGATCTGATAAGCAAACAGGATAGATGACTTGCCATTCAGAACCTGGCTGTGGACCAAATCATGATAAGAAGATGGAAGAGACATATGACGCTCAGCGGCACATGAAAGTGTAACCAGAGCTTTTTACAGCAGATGGGTTTGGTGCTGAAAGATTCGGAAAAGAAAGGAAGTTTTAAAACAACTAATGACTCCTTCCGTTCTTCACAACTTAACATGACAAGGAATCCATAATGAGATGAAAGACACAGGAGTGCAAAGAAACCTGGAGCTGGCTACAGATTTATTTTATTGGCCTCGAGCCGCATGAGCAGTAGAGAGGAAATGTCAGACAAGTGAGAATTATTTCAGAAGAAAGACTAAAAGTGAGATGGCTGCCAAGCCATTTCCACAAGAGAGAGCAAAAGGGGAATTGCTGGAGGGGGTTCATACAGGTGGGATAATCCCACAGGTGATAGCTAGCATTGAAAAAGGAAAACTCTTTTCTTGATTCGACTTCGCAAACTTAGATGGAGAATTTTGAAACCCAAACAGCATGCTTCAAAATTACCAAAAAAA
>VYZM01011906.1:279-18043 GCA_013398915.1 Dromas ardeola | reverse complement strand
CTTCAATGTTTGTTATACTGTCAAAGAAGCTTTTAGATTCATTTCACACAATCCACGTGGCTTTAAAAACCATTTTCCTGTGATCTTCATCCTTTCTTTCAAAATATGACCTAGAACCCAAGACAGTTTCTCCTTCTTAAATATAGTTATTTTTATTAATTTCTTTCCTCACAGTTTGCTAAATACTCTATTAGGCACAGATACAAATATTTCTTATATTTGACAAGGTGTTGAGAAGCTGGTGACAGCAATCCTACTTCTCATGGGCAAATTCTTGCTGTAAAAGACAAAGATCGTAGGGAATGATTGTACCACAGCTAAAGAAAGGTAGTTTCATTTAAGCCCTGCATAAAGTAATAGGAACCATTATACTTGAGGAAAATTTCATTAGGTTTGAAACAATAAATCTGAGGTCATGTGAGATTTAGAAAAACTCTCAACCAAATCTCATAAGACATGTAATAAAATCACAAGTGTTGGCAACAGTCTTGATCCATCTCATAAACTCTAGATAAATATGAACAGATGTAGATAGTGTAATTAAATTGATTGAGAAGTTTATTTCCCAAGAAATCATTCTACACAGACCCCTTGAAATCTAATTGATTTTTGAAACAACTCAAAAATACTTTAAAGATTTTTGCCCTCTGAGGTTTTTCTAATTATACTTTCCTGTTCTGAAATATTTTTCATTCCCTTGTGACTATATGAAATATTCACTTTATCAATGATAAAGGGAAATAGGTCTTATAAAGAGTGACAGTGAAGCTGAGTATCAACAGAGTCCTGTCTAATACACTGGTGAAAATTTCCATAAAAATAAGGGAATTAAAATCGCAGTTTAATCACTTTCAGTTACAGCAATTTCAAATGTAGCTCGGGGCAATAGGTTGTTAAAAGTCCAGAACTTTTTAAGAAAGAGAAATTAAAGCTGTAATAAAGAATTAAAACAGCAGAGAACCAGAGGAAATCAGGAACACACTGTTGAAGACACTGGAGCTGTTTTCTGAAGCCTGCTGTGCTATTGAGGTTACCTTCACTGGAATCTGAAGACCATACATTTTTAGGAACAGACAATAATCTAAAGACAAGATGTTATAGCATTGTGTAATGTTGGAAGTTGAGAACATTCTTCTATTTAGTTCCCCCAGCAGTTCAGTCATCCTAAGTAAAATGTTATTAAATAAAAAAAGCTTTTAGCATTTTTCATATGCTTACCTCTTTCATATACTTTTGATACATTCTGTTCTAAAATGTTGCTTCTACAAAAACAAAGGTCTACACAAATAGAAACAACCATCATCTTGAATTTCATGAAAGTATGAATTAGAAAATACATATCTGACTGTTGGGTTCCCATATGAGCTAAAGGGCTCATCTTGAGCCAGAAAAGAAGACCTTAAAATAGTGAGAAACTTATGAAGATTTTGTTTCCTCCAATGTTTTTATGATAGAAGAGACCAACATGAGTTCTGTCCTCAGCTAGGCTGAAATTTGTCAGACAAATGTCTAACATAAAGAGAAGCTGCCCATCCTCTGAAGGACACCTCTGAAGTCTAAAACAAAGATTCATGGCAACTACATGAAATCACTCCAAGAACTGGCAAAGGTGCTGAGCCTCAGACAGGGTTATTCAAAACTAAAGAAATTTATGAAAGTTTGTCTATTCAGGGAAGCTGGAAGAAGATCTAGAGAGCATTTTAGTGCTCCAAAAATAATCTATTTGCATAAGTTCAAAGTACTGGTCAATCGAAAGTTCATCTTTTGGGTGATCTTTTAATTATCTTTTAGTTCATCAAGCACATTCATGTACTTGAGGTATGCTGCACACTTACAGCCTTATCTAGTTGACTTATTTTGTATTATCATTTTTTGCATGATTTGAACTCCCTCTCCAACATGAAGTTGCAACCCAGAAAGTCATTACTGCAACTGTCTCTCTTATGCATAGTTATATGTAAGGTATGTTTGTAACATATTTCTTTGAGATTAGCTGAAAAACCCATGATAACTTTTCACCTTCCAGGTGGCACAAAGAGCTGATCTTCATTTAAGACTTTTTTTTTTTTGCCTATGTTCTATTTTGTGTGCATTCTATTTTGCCTGAACTACTAAACAACCGATTGTGCTGGAAAAACAGTCACTTTCCATACCTCCCCTTGTTGCTGGAATCATGGTCAGTCAAAACCACAGTGGCAATGGGTGCTTGACTTAATATTGTAATGACTCAGGAACTTTGCTGGAAAGGCACAGAGGTGCGGTTCCAGTCATTGTTCTCTTCAGTGTTTCTGTTTTTATCCAGCGATGAGCTGAAGTAAAATGCACAAACAGTTCTGGGCACATGGCCCAGGAGCCAAGGTTTTCCAAAAGCAAAGTGAGTTCTCTAACCACTATGTTACAAAGCTCGTCTGTTCTCCTTGTGCATTCCTGTCTGTACCATAGCCCAACATCACCCAGAGTGAGGATTGCTTGCTACGCAAAATTTTGGGTGATTGGTGCATTTCCTGGTCTGAAAGCCAGGTCTCCCACTTCCTGGACAAGTACTCTAACTGTCAGACCAGTGTCTAAAAGCTCTTAAGTAGATACTGGGATCTGGTCACCTAAATCCTGCAAATGGTTTCAACCTCCGAAATGTATTTTTGCTAAGATGTCAAAGTTCATCTTTGACTCTTTGACTCACTCAAAAATGAGTTTCAGGTACACCCCTTTTGGGATTTTAGGGGGGTGGCTGACCTGAAACACTAAAACACAACAAAAATTAAGGGGGTAATTTCCTTATGTGTAGGAATTAGGCTCCTCATTCGTGACAGGCAATAGAAGAAAAATTACAACACCTAGGGACACTTCTCGCTTCAGGAATTTCTGTATACCACTATAACCACCAGACTTCATGTCTTCACAATGCTACCTTGCAAAACCACGTGGGCCATTTTCACAAGCTTTCCCTCAAAAAAAAGGTTTGTCTGGAGATATAACAATAAACCACACTTGAGAAAGCAGGATTTCTCCTACTGGAGAAAGGAAAATTGATGTTTATTCACTTGGAACCAATGTCATTTTTAGTTTATGTGGCAACCAGGTACAATGGTAATACGTTTCAATATAAAAGGTGTCACATAGCTAGCTTTTACCACACTTCAAATGCAAATTTGTCTGTCAAAGTGAATAAAGGAACTTCAGTTTCATCTCTCTTATGAACTATGTCATCATTCATTACGGTACATACCTTATGACAGAAACTGATAAAATAGTTATGTTAATTGATATTGTCAGCAAGACTCTTCATTTAACCAGACTTTTCATCCATCTCTCCCACAGTCCATTTTCCACTTGCACATAACGAGTCTCTGACCCTAGGAGAATCTATTTGTGCCTGTGGTTATGTGGTTGCCACACCTAAGCGAAAGAAACATATAAAAAAATTCCTGGATCCATACCAACAATTCTCTTTTGAGAATGTCTGGAACTGGTAATTAAGAGTAGGCCAGAAAAGAATCTTTCATCGTAACAAGTCTGAATTTCACTGTTTCAAATTAAAAAGCCTGCTGGAGACCACAATCACGTCCTTCCAGTAACACTAAAAGAAGGAACGATTAAATGCCCCTTGTCGAGCAAAAAAAAGATATGAAAGCCATGGCCCAAACCAAACTGAAGGAAAACACAGGGGCCAGGAATTAATTAGTGAAGCTATTTGTATTCATTTGTCAGAAGGAGCTGAGAAGCAGCCAGTGGACAGGAAGAAACTGAGGAGGCTTCAAAACAATCAGTGAGAGTGTATAGTTGAAAGAAACTAAGGCAAAGCAGGAAAAGGAGTTTCTTGGGTAGAGCACTTGGGTAGAAAGTTAGGCTGAGAGAGCAAAGCAAAGGAATTCCCCTACGTGTCTTATTCTTACTGTGTTCTGGAAAACAGAATTTTGTCTATGGGATTTGGTAAATAATCACATGAAAGAAACTAACAACTCTAACATAAATTTGTCTTAATAAAAACAATAAACAAACCCCCAAATATTAGCCAGTTTCTTGGGCCAAGTAAATGACACTGTAGTGTAGTTCTTCTGGGAGTTTACATCATATTTCCTCTCCTGATACCTCAACCCTATATGTTTGTCCAATCTCAAAGTATCTTTTTGACAAGTGTGTGACTCATGCATAAGTCCTTCTGTTATTGTTTCAGAGCTGAAGAAAGAAGTGGAGCCACAATATTCTTCCCATCTCCTGTGCTTCAGCTCCCAGGGAAAAGGCATGGAACAGACCTTTGAGCTACGTAGCTGCGTTAGCCTGAAGTGAAAGATGACAAAATGCAATTTGGACAAAGGAGACAGATAGTTACAGAAGGGGTTTCTCTGCATATCTGTCATTAAGAGAGGAAATGAGCGAACAGGAACTTTTCCACTTAACGTTTTCACTTCAGATGAGTCCTTCTTTCTGTTCTTGAATAATATGAATAGTTAAAGCCCTCCTCCCGCTCCCGTGAAATTCATGAAGCTCCTGTAGAATCCAGTTGTTGAAGATTAAGTTGTCAGTGCCTGACAAGACCCAGAATTTGGAAAAATGCCATTTATCAAGATATAAAATGCCACTGAGAGTGATGATGATGATGATAATTGCATCTAGGAGACCAGCCCAGTGTCTGCAGTTTGTCTCTTCGTACCTAGCACTTTATCCTGTCCTTGAAAAAGCTTCAACTCCTCCTAGGCAAGTGTTATCCACACATAGATGGAGTTACTTTGCATCCATCACTACAAATATAGTTCGTGATTTTCCTGTAAGAAAATGTTCCCAGCCAATTAAAGTTTCACAATGCACTAACGATAATTGCCTTTGCCTATACTGGGCATCCAGTTTACAGTAATGTCATGCAGACAGTAATTTGTGTGTGAGATGTCATTATTTTATGAGGCTTTATTAGACCATCCTATTGTCCCCACCCTCTTCCTTAGATGCTGTACAAATGAACTAGTCAAAGGATCATTTACTTGGGTGTGACTTGCTAGCAAGAGCTATACTTGCTGTTTCTTGCAAGCTTGTTCTATTGTAACATCATCTCAGTGTTCAGAAATCAGCTGCATCAACGCCTCTCTGGACAATGAAGTTTAGAGAATCAACCAGATTCTTCTTGTCCTATTTCTAAAGTCCTGTATTTACCCTCCTCAGTTCTCAGGACCTACTCCATTATTCTCTAATTCTTAAGAGACTGCCTTGGACAGTTCTTTAAATGTTATTGGGTCTTTCATTTATCTCATGATATCTATAAAATCGCTTGTCCAAAATGCACATTGACTAAATTGAAACACAGCAAATTATATTGTAAATGTTGCAGAGGAAGATTTAGAAGACGGGATGAGAGTGACTGCGACAAGAACAGAACCCTCTGGGAGTAATCACCTGCACCAGCCATCACCACATTAGCAGACTTATTACTTACTTCAGTTATTTATGCTTTCTATAATTAAACAAAATAATAGCTTATTGAAGAAGCATAAGGCACTGCCCTTGTATATGTTATTCTCGGAAAAAACAAAATAAATAAAAAATTTGAAGCTAGTTTTGGAAATGGTGTAAATTTCTTGTAAAATTCAATTCCAGTGTTGGTTCTGTTAAAAGAGCTGTGGCCCATCATATAATTTCTATTTCTCAATTATTATTGTCACAAATAATTGAGGATGTTAGATTGTGAGCCTGTACAAGTAGGAATACATGGTGTAATACAACAATGGGACATAGGAAGGTCTGGGGGAGAAAATAATCATTTCAGCTGGTATTTAGGTTGGTAGTAATGTGCCCATAATATGATGATCACATTTACTAATTCACTGGCAATTTGAAATTCCTGATCAAATACAAGTCCGTACAACAAAAATGTGATTGCTTGCATCTCAGCTGAGATGATAGACAGTTCATTTTATTAAGCTGTTTTGTGCTTTTCATCCAACAACAAATTAAATTTGGTTTTAATAATTACAGGTTCTTTCAGTTCATTTATCTTGATATGCTGTGAAAATTATCCTTTGAAGGGAAGTTAATTAAATTCCCTGCTCAGCAAGCATTCAGGCAACATTTTCTTCCAACTTGTTCTTACTTGTGGCCAGGAGGAAACCCATCAGGGTTAAATTTGAAGATTTATGTGCTGATTACTCTTTCAACCAAAGTAGTGGACTTATTATGATTCCTCTTTCTTTCTCTGTACAAAAGCAACCTTTCTCCATTCAAACAAAAGTACACGTGATCAAGTCTCAGTTGATACAAATTCTTTTTATACCATAAACTTCCCCTAATTTTGGCCATGAATCAGTATTTGAACTGAGTTTGCTGTTGAAGTCAGTTTATTCCATTATTCATCAGGTAGAGGTCATTAGTAACTCCACGTAAGTTTTATACAATGTTTTTTTATCTCTGCTTATTTGGTAAAATTCTAAACAATGGTACCAGCCAAAAATGGAAAGAACCTTTCCTGGGTTACCACTGCTTTTCTTCAGACACCTTCAAATGTAACTGACTCATTACCTGTAAGACAAAGATGAGAAATCAGTCTCCACATCTTGAAAGTAGGAATCCAGTTGAATTTATTCTTTTCCTTATTGCCTAGTGTTTAATTTCTCTTGAGCCAAAGGTAAAGACATGTAGATAGATGAAAAGTCTAATATCTCTTGCTGGAGCCCTCCTTCTCGATATCAGATTACACAAACAGGATTCAGCCATGCTACTTCTGCATCTAATGTCATTTTAGACCACCAGAAGTGTCCCATCTAGCAACCAGCTCCACTCCAGGAGGGCACAAGCCTCCCGCTTCCCCTCTGTGTTGTAGATGCTAGCTCCATCTCCCTTACAGCAGTACTGCTGGTAAGAAATCCTGGTGGTAACAACATGCAGAGTTATAACATGGCACCTGGTCTGTCTAACCTGAGAACCTAATTTATGTCTTAATTTAGGCAGAAAATACCTATATTTCCTATTCAGGCAATAGAGGTAGATAGATAGAGCTCTTGAAGGACAATACTCTACTGTATATCTCCGCATAAGCACCTAAGTTAGAGAGGCTGCAATCTACCCTTAGTTTATAAAATAAGACTATTTTCTCACTTCATGACACTGGGAAGGAGAAGGAGGCAACAATGTGTTTTAAAAAATGTCAGAAATTCAAAACGTTTATGTGAAAAGCAGAAGTTGTTGGCTTTCTTTCACTTACGGGAATATGTCCTCTAGTAGTGACCTCAAACTGTTAAAGATATCTTAAAGGACAGAATGCATCAAGGGTGAGCTTCTGCTATAGGCATTTGAGGAATAGTTTCCCTAAAAAAACATATTTTCACAAAGTGTGAGGTAGAAGAGCATTGTCCAGGATTCATTTCTTTCTCGTTCTGGACACATGAGTATCAGATGAAGAATTTAAATAACACAGAGAAGCAAAATGTCTTTATGTGCATATATAATGCAGAATGTTACTTTCATTTCATTGCTGCATGTGACCTTTAATTTCCTTGGTTGCACAGGGGGTTTTTTGCCATTTATTCAGCAATTCAGCTATGGCACTGAGTGACATGATAGCACATCAGAAAATTCCTACAGCTTAATTTTATAACTCTGTAGCAATGCTTTTTTATTTTGATCAGTTCTATTTCCATCAAGTGAGAGAGTAGGCACCCAAGAAAAAATAGCCTTATCTGATGAACGTGTATTACTTCTACCAGAAAGTACTCAAAAATCGGACCTTAATTGAAGAAACAGCCACAGAATTTTTTAAACAACCTTAAAAAAATTCCATAATGTGTGAAATTTGAATGTACTAGAACCTAAATACGTGGCTCTGAACCCAGACATCCAGATTTAAGCAAAGTGCTTGTTTCTCTCTGCTGGCCAAAACTCTAATGCCTCCTTAATGCCAATAATTTTCAAAGTATATTCTTCTACATTTTAAAGTGTGAAACCATTACCCTTCTTCCTCTTGTCCCTGAGTTATCCCATATCCAATAAATAATCAATTTCTGCTAAAATTTTGCTTTAAATTAAAAAAAAAATTTACAAATCCTCATTTTTTAGTGTGGAGGGAGTGGGAGTGGGTGGGAAAGCTTATATGCCAAAATAGTCTTCTCATTAAAATTTCAAAGATATTTGCTGCTGACTAGGTGGTTATGGATTTTTTGCAACATGATTAATTTCTGCTAGAAGAACATCAGTGATCAGAAAGTATTGCATTTGTCCTATACGTACCGACTCTGTCAAAAGCTTGGCATTTATTTAAAGCTTACAGCACATTTTAGAAAGCAGGTTCTTTCAGTGATACTTTTCCATTTTACAGAGTCTGTTTGGCATTGTATTACAGTGTCTCTCAAATTTTTACCTGACAAGACCCATCTGTGCCATCATTATCACTTAACCAATGGGTAGTTGAGGCAAAGGGAATTTCAGTGTGGTTTACCCAGCGTGGCACAAGGAGCCCTTGGGCACAGCACAGGTCTGAGTCATGTTCTGACAGTCATATCCCTCCGCTTGGACAAATGACAACCACATTGTCATTTTAGACTAGTGGAAATTTACATATACAGGCATCTTTTCAGACTTATTTTGTGAGGATGTGCTATATTGCTTGCATTAATTTTCAGGGATCAGAGAGTCTCTTCACTATGTCCAAGGAACCTCTTTTTCTGTCCCCAGCAGTGAGTTTTGAAGAAGTTAGCTGAACTCATTTATTCTAATAGAGTTTCAAAGACAAAATACGACCACAAGAAATAAATAAATCTCAAAAAAAAAAGGACAAAGAAAAAAATCCAGAGATGCTGAGCTTATGCAGAGCTGGCTCATACTCAGAAAAGCCAGTATTCCCAGTGGTTGAGATTTCACTCCAGAAACTCTTGCAATCACATCCTTCATTTCTTAGATCCTTGAAAAGATGATGGAAAGAAGCAGGAGCATTTCTGCAAAGACATGTCTAGGCAGATGTTAAAAGCTATAGAGCTGACAGAGAAAATATGTAAGAGTCAGCAGCGCTAATTTTACACCGATTATCTGCTGCCACATTACCAATTTTGTGGACTCAACAAGAAATGAACTAAATTTTGTAGGAATTTGTTGTGCTTTTTTTATTATTAAAGATGTGTTCATTTATTTCTTTTTGTTAATTACTACATATAGATTTCATTTGCATTTGGAAAAATAGCTCTTAGGTGTTCAAAATTCACTTTTGAGAAAATACTTGATGGCAATGGCCCACCAGAAAAATTTGGTGCTATCATGTGTTCTTTAGTCAAAAGGTATATTATTTTTGCGGTTGCAATTATCCTACTCCTTAGTTATCTTCATTTCTACGGCTAGACTGTTAACAATGTTTTTCACTGCAGGGCTTCATTTTTGTGGTGATTGTAATTTGTACAACAATTTGGCATCTTTTCAGATCAGTGTAGTTAGATAACCAGCACTAAGCACAGTGTACACATCCAGAAAACTTAAAAACAAAATTTAAAAATGGTATTTTACAGATAAATAAACCAATGCGAAAAAAAATAACATGCCCAAGTCACAGAACAAACTGAAGTGGATGTCTTCTCTGGCAATAGGTCTTCTTTATCTGCTGGAACCACAGCAATTTCAATAACTGTATCAGACTCTATCTGCCATGAGTGCTCCAAGAGTGCTGTCAAGATCAAGTTAATCCCTCTTCTTCACTCCAGCTGAGCTGCAGAGAGCCCTCTAGGGCATGTGGGACCCTACATGTCCAGGTATGTGAAGCCAGGCAGGTTGTATTAGGTGTGCGCTAGATGCCTGCAAGGCAGTCATGAGTCAGAAGACAGAGATTTATTGATATGAGACTTTCCAAGATGTCTTACTTTGGCACAGACATTGACAAAGCTTGTAATAGCCCTAGATGCTATCTAGAATAGCCATATCTAGATGCTGTCCACACATCTCCTGGGCTTTTTTTAATGCATTTTGGCATGACCCTCATCTAGGCAATTCTGAGATCTTCAATTTGAAGACAGACAAGTGTGGAGGCATCAAAAGACTGAACTCTATACACTAGTCCCTCCCCAATTCCCAGTGGAGTGGAAGAAATGAGAGCTGAAATGTAGTGTCAAGAAGTGGCAAAGTCGGTAGCTCAAGAGAAATAATTCAATCTATCTCTTATTTTTAACACGTGAAAATCTTCAAAAGTGAGCATAACAACTGCTCTGAATAGAGTGGCTTTTGAAGGGAAGCAAAATACACCACTCATTAGTACACAAGAAACCATTAAATTTTTGATTTGCTGGTGAAAAGGCAAAGATAGGTCAGTATCAATGTAGTTGACATTGATATTTGAGTGCAATAGGTGAATTGCTACTGGAAGCCTTGTCAATAATGTTTACCAGTCTGGGATTGCTTTCAGAATTCATAGAATCATAGAATGAATAGAGACAGAAGGGACCTTGGAGATCATCTAGTTCCAATCCCCCTGCCATGGGCAGGGACACCTCCCACTAGACCAGGCTGCTCAAAGCCCCGTCGAGCCTGGTCTTGAACACTTCCAGGGATGGGACATCCACAACTTCTCTGGGCAACCTGTTCCAGTGTCTCACCACCCTCACAGTAAAGAATTTCTTCCTAATGTCTAATCTAAATCTCCCCTCTTTCAGTTTAAAACGTTACTCCTCATCCTATTGCTACACTCTCTGATAAAGAATCCCTCCCCGCCTTTTCTGTAGGCCCCCTTTTAACTACTGAAATGTTGCAGTACAATCTCCCCGGGGCCTTCTCTTCTCCAGGCTGAACAAGCCCAACTCTCTCAGCCTGTCCTCACAGGAGAGGTGCTCCAGCTGTCTGATCATCTTTGTGGCCCTCCTCTGGACTCTCTCCAACAGGTCCATGTCAATTCAGCCTATTCTATCAGGAAAATGAAATACCATTTATCCCGAAATATTCCTGTCCATTTTCAGTGTAAATGGCACAGTTCCTGGGTCTGCAAGGCCCATCTTAGTAAGTATACATGATACCCGGCTTAATGCCAGCTGGCATATCCTCAGAGGGCTTAGGATAAAAATAGCATGTCATCTGGACATGGTCCTGAGCAACTGATTCCAGGTAACCCTGCTTAAGCAGTCGAGTTGGACAAGATGACTTCCAGAAGTCCCTTCCAATCTCAACCATTTTGTGATTCTGTGAACGCCTCAAAACTTACCACTTTGAGCTTTGTAGGACCTGCAGGGTTATTACTAAAACCAAGTACGATTCATTTGCCATCATACAATGGCAAAAGAGATCTGCTTTGTTAAGGCCACATGTGTAAGGGTGTAGACATGCAAAAAAAAAGCAATATCCATCAGCTGAGTTTCTGTATTTGGCTTGGGCAACTTCACACTTTCCTGGTCACATTGATTACATAGCCAACACTGTTATCACTGCCTTGGGAAGAAAAAGGGAGCTATGAGAGAGACAAGAGAAAATAGGACCTGTGAGGACCTCAAAAAATCATCTAGTTCATTCCTCCTCTCTAAAGGAGGATCAACAATACTGTATCATTCTTAAATGGAGTTCACCTCTTCTCTTTTTAAACCTTGAAGTTACCACAACCTCCCTATGCTCTATTCAACAGTATATCACTGTTGTTTCCTTTTCTCTCCCTAATATCAACTTAAATATTTCTCTTTAGAGTTTATCTCACCACCTCTTGTCCTAACCCATCTGGCATCAGGAACAGTCTATTCCCCACTTTGTATTAGCAATCATCTAGCCTTTGCCTCTCTAAAAATCCCACATTCCATCAATTTTTCTTCATAGGCCATGGTTTTTCAGATGCTTTATCATTTTCAGTGCTTTCCTCTGGGATTTCTTCAGCTGATCCACCTCTTTCTTGAAGTGCAGCAGCCAGAAGTGAACATGGCATTCCAGTAGAGACTCTTGTGGTGCCTATATAGCAGAAGGATTATTTCACATTTCATATATGTGATATCCTGCTTGGCATTTTCTTTTTCCAGATCTCCATGATATTGCAGATTCATATTCAATGCATCTTCAAACTGTGTAGAGATTGGTCTCTAAATTCAGTATTTTCCACTTTTTCTAATCACAACAGCAGACTCTTTTTCCTTATTTTCCAACTTCTTGAGGACTTTGGGGATGTTGACTCTCTTCTACTGGATTAGACTGCATCCCAAACTGTTATATAAAGTTTAGATGAGATGAACCTAATTAAACTCTTTGGAATTATCTGTAGTGAACAGCATCCTATTTCAGAAAGTATCTCTAATAGCATCAGTTAATTCTGAGTTCTCACCCTACCCTACAGAATTCTTTATCTTCTCTCATTTTGCCATAATTTCTGGTTTAATGAATATATCTCTTACTCAAACACAAAACTTTTCAGTAAGTAACAAAATCTGAATAGCTTTGAGCATAGGAAAAACACTGGACCAATGGCAGCTATTCCATGTGTGTTTCTCCAGCGAATTTTGCAGCACCTTTTGATTATTTCCTGTTGACCCCATTTCATTCATTGCTTAAGACAGTATTATGAGACAGTGTGAAAACTGTTAATAAAGCCAAGTAATATCATACTTACCTCTTGTCTCTATCCACAGGGGCTGTTATCCCTTCCCAGAATGAAATTAAATGGATTTAAAATAATTTGTTCTTGATAAAACCATTTTGGCTCTAGTGTTGATTCAAGGCTTAAATAACTGAAACACCACACCTTGTGTTTCCAGTTCAAAATGGTCATGACTGTTGTAAGGAGTCAATACCAGACATATCAAACTTACAGGTATGAAATGCATCCCATCGTGAATTCAGTATCCTATACTATGAAGCCTGGAGGCCTCCCACCTTGGTGTCTCTCCCCGACCTCTTTCTACCCACCATATCCACAGCTTTTTTTTCCTGCCTCTCCAGGCCTGCCTCCATCCAAAAGCAAGGCAGGATTCTGATTGGAAGGGGGCTGGAGTGTGGTCCAGTAGGTGCCCCAGCCTTGCAGATTGAGGGATCAGCACAGTATAGCTTCTCACACCAGCAGTCCTCTCTTGTGGGCAGACACAGTCACTGCTCACAGGGTACAGGTCGCCTCAGCGACTACTCAGTCATTCTGACTCGTTGATCTTCCCTGGTATGTGCGGCACTGCACATCTGCAGAAACCATGGCCAGGGCCTCTGAACTGCTCACTATGACCTGGTACCACATATTCATTATCTTCTTATCTTCTAAGTGTTTATATCCAGAAATAAAAGTTCTTTGGGTTTTTTCCCCACATTTCTCTTCTTGAAGACAAGTATCACAAGATCCTTTCTGCAGCTTTGTATAACTTCAATCTCTTTTCACATTTTTTCAAAGGAAATCATTAATGCCTCCACAGTCAAGGATCTCACCTGGTGCAAGAATGCTAATATGGAAACTCCTAAGGCAGGAAGAAACAGACAGCATAGATTTATCATAAGCAATGTCATTATAAATAATTCCTCAGCGTAAGCACACCATCTGCTTTTCTGTGCCCCACCAGCTTTCATAGCTCTGATGGGAGAGGCTGCCAAGACAAATCTTGGCAGGCCCCACCGGTACCTGGTACACTGGTGCCAGCCAACAAAGTTTGTCAGCTCAATCAAATTTCTTTCTTTGACACGATAACTGGCTATAATAGGGTAGGATAACTGGCTTATAGGGTAGACAGGAAGCAGTAGATATGATATTATGATATGATATGATATGATATGATATGATATGATATGATATGATATGAAATATATGGCTATAATAAGCTTATGATAGTGCCTCACATGACAGGCTCAGAAACAAACAGTGGAAATACCGTCTAGAGTGGTTGTTCGCAAACTGGAGTCTGAACACCACATATGGTCATGACTGTCATTAGATTGCAAGTTCAACCAAAATGCAGTTGTTTAAGCAAGTATTTGGGTTGCACAAAATTATAAGCCTGTAAGTTGTCTTTCACAACTAGAGTAAATTTGTACATCACTAGCCTAAACAAAGTCACTACAGATTAAGTGAATAAGCAGTCAAAAACTAAATTGAAATAATAGTTATCAAGGGCTCACTATCAAAGCAAAAGCACTGAGCAAGCATGGTTCAAAAAACCACTAACATTATACAAAATATTATAATTTATTATATAAATATAATTAAAATTTAGTGTGTGTTATTATTTGTTATGTTATTTCTAATATATTTTGCTATACAAATACTCAATATTTACATGAGTGTGTTGAATAATAGGACAGATATTCAAGCCAGATTCATTTATGAGACAGTTGCAACCAAAGCCTACAAGGACCATTAGCAAGTGTCATACATAAGACAGATGAGGTAATGATACTTCTCTAGGCTTTGAATCTTTGTATTCAACATTTTCATTCAATTGTTTATTGCATGCATTGTAGCAATCTTCCAAAAAGTTGCAAACACTGCACTAGTTTGAAGCTGCAGCAACCCCTTAGTCAAATTTATTTAGACCTTAGAATCTAAATAAAATCATGGTAAGATAAGGAAAGGCAATAGAAAAAAGAGAAGTGGAGAAGGGACTGAAGAACAAGGCACAGACTGAAAACGAATTGCCTTAACATTTTCTCTCACTGTTTTCTCTTGAGAGGAGAAAACAACATGTTGACAAATAGCTACCGTGTAGGATGTCTCTAAATTGTCTTGTTCATATTTATTCCTTATTCATGTATGTATTTCACTAAATGACCTTAATGCCTTTGACTTTCTAAATGCAGGAAATAAGTACGCAAACAAGAAGACAGACAGAGTAGCTTTAATTATTAAAAAATCAACTTTACCTTCCTAGAGATTATTGAACTTTTCCATGGTATACATAATTCAACTAAGGCATTGTTCACCTGACGGATATATACACAAATCTTATTTCCTCAGGTCCCTTCTTTCAGTAGTCGTTGGATATCTGCCACAATTGCTCTTTCATGGGAGCATGATCTGGCACTGCTTTCTCATCTTTGTGTGTATTCTCTTCAAGCACAGGTGCTTTCCCAAGTCCCGTTCATGCCATCACTCTGTTTGTGAGCCATCAGCAAACAATGAGGCAATTCAGAAAGAGGGCAGGATTTGAACACCTGACTGTGTTAAACATTTCCACTTATCTAGCAAGCAAGTCACATCAATCCATTCACAAAGGCACAGCTTGATTTTTTTCAGTCATAAATGATGGCCTACATTACTGGTATTCTTGCAGTTCTTACCTCAGTAACATCATAAGGCAAACAGGACACTGAGCAAATAAAAGACATAGTGGCAGAAATCAGGCCTCAGTTCTGAGAGCTCTGTAGAATAAATACTCCATTTGCCTGTTCTGTGATGCCCTCTTAATGTCTCCAGAAAAAATTTTGCTCAAAAATACATCCTAAAAAATTAAGTGTAGAGACTAGTCAGGAAAGCATTGTGTTTATCCAGTACCTACCAGAGAAATCAATGTACTGGAAAAGATAAAGTTTAGATAATCTGCTAGGTCTTTATACTCTCTGCTTTCAATGATACATTTCTCCACTATATTATTTAACAGTCAGTTGTTGTTACAGGACAAGGCCATAAATTATCCCAAATATCTTGTAGAAATACTGTTATTTTCTGGAAATAAAACACCCTCCACCTTTCAAATTCAATTTGAGTGAATTTGTTAATGTTGAGGAACAAGTATGAGTACACTTTGTATCAGCTCAGGCATCCTGCTTTGGAAAGTATATCCAGGGACATAAATTTAAAAGCTCCCATATTTTGTGAATATAGCTCTAATAAACCATTTGGCATGGCTGGCATGCCAGAAAAAGGTCAAAAGTTACAAGTCTAAATATAAAAACTAACAAGAGAGCCTATAGAGTTCATTAAAAGTCAATCCTATCCCTGTACACAGGATCAAATATTTGCTTTTTTTTGGTTTTATTGAATGAGAAAATGCATTTCTCATAACCACAACAATTATTTTCAACATGAGTCAAAGTACCAAGTACTTCCACATATGAGCTCATACTAAATAAAGATGAGGCACAAAATAAAGCTGTTTCTGTTTTTCCTTCATGCATTAACTCAAACTACACAGGCCTGTGTCTCGTGCATCAGCAGTGCTGATGCTACCAGCCTGCTGATGCTACTGGCAGACAGTACCTAGACCAAATTCTTCCCTTGATTTCATATTCTGGGGCTGACAGCTCAAGAGTCTGGGCAGGATTCTTACACAAAACCAAGGCCCCCTTTAGCCTCTGTTCTAATGTCAAAGAGGTTACCATCTCTGTCTAGGAATAATGCAGTCGGGTCACAGCATTCATACTAGCCAATTTGTTTGTCTGTGACAGAAGTGACAAGAGAGCATGAAAAAGCCAATTTAAGCAAGAGTGCTGAACCCCGATATACACTAAGTGTGAGCTCTGACAATATCAAAAGGACATAATTAAAGAGAGCTTTTCGGGGAAGGGAAAAAAAAAGGTAGGAAAACAACCAAAGTCAACAAATCTGAGTTCTGAAAATAGAGAGCAAAGCAAAAATACATTAAGGGGTTAGCACGGTAAGGACATCCATCCCCTGCTGAAGAAAGGACCCAGGTGTAGAAGAGAAAAGGGCAGGGAGAAGATTTCTCTGATAGGATTGTTTGTTTGTTTGTTTGTTCATTTGTTTTATTCTAGAAAATGACCAAGGACCTTTCTGTGGAAGAAAATACATCTTTACACTATTCTAAATAATTTCCCAGGAATACTTCCTCCATTTTAACTAGTGATCATTCAACACGTACACAGATAACACTTGGCATATCCCATCGACATGCCTGGGAATTGATAGAACGCTGGCTGGTTTAGGCAGAGCAACATGACTTTGCAGGGACTGCAGAGCAAGAATAAGGGCTGTGCAGTTATGCTGCTACTGTTTCTTCTTGTACGTACAAAATCTTAGACTGCTCTGAAAGCTCTGAAGCACTTTGCTAATTGTTGCCAAACGCAGCTGTTATTTACTGGATGCTCTGCATGAAGATATGCTTTACTAAAAATCACAGCTGGTGATTGAAGAAGTCCCTGCTCATTGCAGGGGGGTTGGACTAGACCTTTGAAGGTGCCTTCCAACCCAAACTATTCTATGATTTTATGATTCTGTGTTCCTACATATTTACAGCAGTATTTGTACAACTAAGAGGATGCCTCCACAATGGAAAATTCCAATCCAAAGAATGAAAGCTTCCAGAGCAACCAAATGTGATTTAAGAAGAAACCATTTTGAGCACCGATTACGCTGCTCTTCCTGCCTTCCTGACATCACAGTATTATTTATCTCAATACCTTTGAGACACAGGGAGAGAGTTTCAGTGCACTGTTCTACAGATGTGGACATGCACATACATTTCCTTTTAGTGAGTGAATTCATAGAATGATAGAATAGTTTGAGTTGGAAGGGACCATTAAAGGTCACCTAGTCCAAACCCTCTGCAATGAGCAGGGGCCTCTTCCACTAGATCAGGTTGCTCAGAGCCCTGTCCAACCTGACCTTGACTGTTTCCAGGGATGGGGCATCTACCACCTCTCTGGGCAACCTATGATAGTGTTTCACTACGCTCACAGTAAAAAATTTCTTCTTTCTATCTAGCCTAAATCTATTTGGCTAAATGGTAAAGCCATTACCCCTTGTCCTATTACAACAGGCCCTACTAAAAAGTTCATCCCCATCATTCTTATAAGATCCCTTTAAGTACACAATAAGGTCTCCCTGGAGACTGAACAACCCCAGCTCTCTCAGCCTTTCCTAATAGAAGAGGTGCCCCAGCCCTCTGATCATTTTTGTGGCCCTCCTCTGGAC
>VYZM01011904.1:287788-449084 GCA_013398915.1 Dromas ardeola | reverse complement strand
GGAGTCGGGGTGATGGGGTGAACGGGGGGGCAAAAAAGCACGGATCCTGTTTTGTTGGGTGGTGCCAAACGAGCTCCGCCTTCACATTGGGGGGGGTTCGGGTCCAAAAAAAACCCCGCAGGTGGGGTTTGCGCGGCAAGTCGCTCGTCGTCGTCTTTTTTTTTTTGGTTGTTTTTTCTTTTTNCGTCGTCGTCTTTTTTTTTTGGTTGTTTTTGCTTTTTTCCAGGTGGGAGATTCGTAACGGGATTTGTGTAAGACCGGGGCGGGGGGGGGGCTGGCGCTGGACGGCACGATGGGTTGAATCTGCACAGCTTAGCAAAACAGGAATACCTGTCTACGGACTGATAGGATGTCATATATTAATTTGACCCGCACGTTAACATTTATACATTTCACAGAAATGACTCTGTATCTCATTAACAGATACACAGCTCTGGTACATTGAACAGAAATAAGAGAACGACTTCATCATTTCTGTAATTCATCAATATTATATAATAAAGGCTTAGAAATCGGTAGCAGAAAGAACTGTAAAACGCAGCAAGCTAAGAAAGGACAACATTTTGAGGTGTGTTTGTCTTTGTCATGCAGCATAACACCAAATTTGTTAACTTTTTTTTTTTTATAGGATGCCATGGATTTAAGGCACTTGCAACAATGCCAGATAGCTAGTCGTGTTCTAAAACTATGGGACAGATGAGTTAACAGTACAGCTGACATAAAGTTTAATAATACTGACAATTATGACATTAATTCAAGTCTACCTTGATCTAAAAACATTACATTACAAATCAGGAAATGAAGTAATAATGCCATGGAACTCGAAAAGAAAAAGTTCTAGGTGTACCACAAAATATCAACACCAAAATACCTATTTACAGAAATACTTGCTTGTGGTCCTGTTGTTAAATAAGAGTTTGCTATGGGTAATGCAGCACTGTGAGAAGCTACGGCTCGGCTGTGTCTTAACAACACCCACCTTCACCCACTCGTTTTATATACGGGAGCTGATTTCCCCTTACGTTAATACGCCGTCGTCCCATATATTAAAAAAGGAGACAAAGAAGAAAGGACAGTAAGTGGAAACACAGAGGCAATCCGTTGTTGTGAATATATATATATATAATGCAACTCAAATATATTACTTATAAATGGAGGCGGTTATCATATACATATGCTAAGTATGGTGTTTAAAGTACGCTTAGGAAAAGTGATGGAAGTCGAGTGAGGTTTTTGATATCAAAATAAACTCATATTTGGTACATGTCGCACGCTGCAGGTATTAATTACCATGCGTGGCACAAGGAAAAAGGGAGAGGAAAAAGAAAAAGAACTCATCGGCCCATTTTAAAACCTTCTTTTCGTAACATTTTCGGGTTGCCCCCCAAAATTGTGTTTTTTTTTTTCCTCCCGGCAACCCCTTGACCGACAACTGCACCTCAGCTACTGAGTATCATCATTTTGGGACAAGCTCCTATGTTCTTCTATAGAAAGTTACCAAACGCAACAAGTTTCCTCCTCCGATGCTGCTGCATCGTTGAGTGAAAAACAGGGGGATGCGAGTAAAGAATTTGGCTTTTAGGCAGCAGCCTGTTTGCTAAGATGCCTAGCAATTATTTTAGCCCTAGTTCTCAGTGTTGGCGTTCAGCGTCTTCCATCCCTCAGAGAAAGGCTGAAAAGCAAGCGTGTATTTGCCCTATGCGAGTAATTCCCGGGAGACGTAGTTACTGTCTTTTCCCTACGGTTTTGAAGGCAAACAAAGTTTTAATAATTAGTGGATAGCGGAAATAACCTGAAGTTACTGTGCCGATGGCATCGCCTCAGCCTTCGGAAAATTAGGAAGGAAATTCAGTGACACAGACCAGTTTCAAAGGCGGCGTGATGACCGAGCTCTTTAGCTGGCTGGCGAACAGTAGACATCGTCAATACGGTCAAAGGAGGGGGGAAAATACCTTTTTAATCTGCTCTACTAAGTCGCTTTCATTAGGAAATGGGCAAGAGTTGTGATCTAGCATCGGGGAAATAATTTTTTTACTGTTAAAACATACGTTTTCCGCATACTACGTAGGCAAAAGTCATATGAACGACTTTTCAGCAAAAGTTGATCTTTCGACTTCCAGCGTATACAACAGCTCTTGGCAGCTCTGAGATGAAACGGGCCAGCATCTGCTCATTTTCTGGGGCAGGGTCCGTTACAGAGACTGAAAGCTGATGAACTTTTAGTCCCACGCATAATGCAACAAGGAGGCGTCCAGGACAAGGATGCCTCTGTTACGCCCTACAAATCCAAACAGACCGCACTGAAGCAAAGCAAAAGCAGTGGGAGTGAGGGAAAAGTGTGCAGACGATAATATTCTTTTCCCCAGCTCTTTTTTTCATACGAGATGACTCGGCTTTAGCCATCCCCAGGCCTTAAACACCGTCACTGGGGACCCGGTACACCGGGGACACGGAGACCTCGCACAAACACTTCCGATATCGGGTTTCCATTTAATTCCACAGACTTTCCCGTGGAGCTCCTTCGTCTGGTGAGGCATTAGGATTACATTTTTATGGGCGATATTACAAACAGAGCCAGCAAACCGGCCCTGTACCACCTTTTATTTTAGCTTTGTACTAAACACGGAAGAGATGCAGACACGGAGACGTAAAATCATCTAAAAGCGTGATGAACGATGCCTCTTGCTACATATTTCTGAAATGGTGGTTGACTCCATTTGTATTCACAGACAAAGGATGTACATAGCACCTCTAAAGTACATTATGGGTCTTGCATTTTCCCTTTGGGTTCTCAAAAGGTAAAAGTTAAGCTTAATTTTATGCCTAATAGCTAATCAGTAAGACCAGTGAGTGGGCTGCTGTCGCTTTATTACAGGACCATTATTTAAGTGCTATTTTATATGTAAAATGGATTAATTTTATGATTTTTTTTTGTCATGCAGTTATGTATTTGTACCAAGGGAAAGGAAAAAAAAAAAACAACCCCAAATGTCGTGCTACAGTATGTTCTCAGCTGTATGAGAGAAGCGACCCATATCTGCCTTAACAGGATCTAGAGCAGTTGTGCTTTTGTTTTACCAGGCTAAAATAAAAAATTCTCAAAAAGAAAGAGGAAAGGTAACATTCAGTCTTGTCAAGAATCCCGCTCGGTAAGAAAAAGGACAAATTTTACCACTGCTTTGACGTGAACTCTTTGACCAGTATGGTTGTGGTCCTCCTTTGCTCCTACACTGGCCTACAGCAGAAGACCTACAGAGTTTGGAGGGTGGGAAGAGCCCAAATCCTGCACTGTATTTAGCTACAGCACTTAATAAATTACTATTGATCCTACTGAGAAAGCCAGTACCTTGCAGCTAGAATTAAGTGCGTCTTACACTACGTATCTCTCGACTTTTATAATTAAGAGCGTAGCAAGATCGTCGCAGTGATAGAAAACGTTATCTCTTTACTGGTGAAAGGCTTTGCGTCAGGACCACCATGTCAACTGCTATTTTAAGTTCGAACATAAAACATGAAGAGCACTATTGTCATCTAAGCAATAAGTCCTAATGCCACTGTAGTTACTGTAGCAGCATCAATCAAGGCATCATGGTGACCCCGAGCACTAATCCTCCCCAATTCTTTCGGTTTCGCTGGCAGCCATGTCCCAGGAAGCTGTCTTCAGCAAGGCAGAAGCAGGTAAGAGAAATACATTAAAAATCTATGTCCCATCCTGAGTTGTCGTCAGGGGGTGGTTCATCACTGTCCTCCGGGAAGCTGTCAAAATTGCTTGTGTCTGTTGGAGATGCAACCTGTGGAAAGAAGAGAGTGATAAGAAGACGATGGTCATCAAAACGGACCTTTGCAGACATTTCCTCTCCACCTCGCGACCGTGATCCTTCATGAGCATTCACTGCTAACTGCAGCAAGCAAGGAAAGTTCTGCATTCAACAACTTTTTGCTGAATCCCAGGAGGACTTCCCACAGCCCCTCTACTCTAACGATTCAAGCCCTCTAGGGTCTCTACTTCAAAAGCAACTGTCCCACCCGTTGGTACAAGGTTGGCAGAAAAGCCTTGGGCCTCCCCAAAGCCCAGGATTTCCAATTTATGGCTCCAGGATCCTGAATTGGAGGTCAGGAGCTGGGCCCCTGCCACCACTGAGTTTCCTGACAAGTATTGCTCAGCCTACGGAGTCTACCAGAGAAACCCGTCTTCCTAGGATGAAGGCCAAATACGTTTCTTTTTGGGAAATAATGTAATTCAAAATCTACTGTATCTAGGTAATTTCTATTTTTTTTTTGCCTTACAATGATCATCGAAACTTTCTTACAATGAGACGGATACATTCAATGAAATTTAAAAAAATGAAACAAGACAAAAACCAGGCCAGCAGTTCTCCAGACCAAAATAATCAGTGTCTACTAGAGAAAATCGGAACTTTAAGCTGTAGCCGAAGTAGCCAGAGCAGGCTGGAGGGGACTGCTCTTGCCGTAGCGGTGCTGTGCAGGAAACATTTCCTGTATTTTTTAGCCGTTTCACTTGTGCAGCTGGTGAAGAAGACATGGCCAGAGCCCAGCCTACAGTCCAGGAGATGGATTTGATGCTGGATGCTGCTATAAGCCTTGGGAAAAGACAATTTGATCAACAAAAGCTCCAACTTCATGTCTAAATTTAATGTGCTGCCTGGCTGCATCAGCATTTCTAGGCTGCTGAAAACATCTTGGGGAAAATGAAGATCCTCGAATACCCAATTCATTTTGGAAAAAAAAACCCTGTAAAAGCTTAGTGGAGTACTACAGAGTGATGAGATATTTCACTGTGTAGTAAATACTGTTTGCTTTGATGGTGGTGGCACGGTTGAGTTGGTCAGCCTTCACGCTTCGGGTCCTCACCCTCTGGGTCCTCACCCTCAGGGTGCTCCACACTGGAGCATCTTCATCTCCTCCATGGTGCCATAGGCTGGACCACATCATAGAATCATAGAATGGTTTGGGTTGGAAGGGACCTTAAAGACCATCTAGTTCCAACACCCTGCCCTGGGCAGGGACACCTCCCACCAGCCCAGGTTGCTCCAAGCCCCGTCCAACCTGGCCTTGAACCCCTCCAGGGATGGGGCAGTCACAGCTTCTCTGGGCAACCTGCTCCAGTGCCTCACCACCTTCACAGCAAAGAATCTAAATCTTCCCCTCTTTCAGTTTAAAACCGCTACCCCTCGTCCTATCGCTCCACTCCCTGATAATGAGCCCCTCCCCGTCTTTCCTGTAGGCCCCGTTTAGGTACTAGAGGGCCCCCTTTAGGTACTGTTTCCCTCTGTTTCTCTCAGCCCACCCCATGTGATCTCTCCCTCAGGGAGCAGAAGCGTTGAGGATGTATGTACAAGATACCCGCTACCAAAGTATGAGAGATGCAGTTGGTGTGGACATTCAGGGAGGACACGCATGAGCTGGAGCTTCTTGCAAAAGCCTCTCAGCTGTGATGGACAACGTGTCTGGGTGAAAGCATCTATGGAGCTCCCTGGGGCTCCTCTGCAGATGTCCGCTCTGGGAGCACCTTAGCAGGGCAGGCATGTTTTTTTGAGCTCTGGTTAGGTGAGGCTTTAAGGGAAATAAGTCCTGCTTTGGGAAATGGATTGCCTTTTGTGTTCATCTGACAAAATAAAAAGGCTGAGTATATCCAACACCTCAAATGTAGAGGGTTTTCTTTTTCTTAGAATATGATCTGGGGAAGAAAGGTTGGATGAGTTGTTACTCTGCTGATCGACTTTATGGGGTGCTAATGCTGTTGTGTGTGATGCCCCAGGTCACCAACACAGCCTGCAGTCCTGCACTGTCAAGAGACATGGCATTGAGACTCTCAATGCCCTCTCCAGCCAAGAAGCGACACTCTAGATTTACCTCCTGTCCACCCAAGATGACAAGTGCAAACATCAGCATCAGCTGTCTGGCTGCTTACCAATGTCAGGGCTTGAGATGAATTATGGTGCGGAGATCTGCACGTCTCTCTCAAAGGCAAGTGCTGTGATGTAAGACAGCACATCCTTGGAAGAGTCAAGAAGTAGGAGAAGCTTTTCGGGACAGCTCAATCACAGACTTAAGTGGTGGTATCGAGGCCCAGCTGCTCCCCGAAGCCATGTCCTAGGAGCAGGCTGTAAACTGAGATCTCCTAAAATCCTGTGGAATAAGAGCTAAGGCGCAGCTTTCGATTGCTTCTCTGGAAGTACCACAGAACTGCTGATGAGGGTTTAAGAGCTGGGGTAGGCTTTTTTGCTTAAGAAGCAGCTAGTCTCTATGTTTAGCCCTGCTGGCTCCTTTCCAGCCAACAAGGAGAGGTGCACCGATTGAAGTAAAACTGTTTTCTTCTCCCAGAGCCCTGTACTTTAGGTCACTTTTCAGATATGGCCCTTACTGGAAGCTGGGACGTTTGCCAAAGCAACTGAACTGGTTGTGGAAAACAAGGCTGAGCGGAACAGATAGCTTTGAGGTGGATGAGGTTCACTAGTTAATGGAGGCAGGTTTTGGAAAGGATCTCAAGAGTATGTTTAGAGAAGGTATTAGTCCCAAGGGCTCTAGGAAAGAACGAGCTGCGTTGAATTGGGATTAGGGCAATGTATGGCTGTCAGCATTGAGTTGTCCTTGAAGAAGGATGCCTCTGAAGAGGGAAGGATGCTCCCATCTTCTTCAGACAGCCTTGCTGGTGGTGTGCTGGCCAAGAGGGTGACAGCAAATCACTCTCTTGGGAGCAATCACAGACATGTTCTCTGGTAGGACGTCACCAGACCCAGCCTTGATGATGCCAAGAAATAATGCCAATGAAGTGAACTGGGTGCTCACACAACCCTTTTCTCCTACCGCGTTGGACCTCACTGAAAAAGCAAAGAAAACATGATTTCCTGCATCAGAGGCTGGAGTGGGGCCTTCCTCTAAGCAATGCCAAGGGAGTTGAGACCATTTCTGGAGGTGGAGCAGCGTCCCAGCTTGGGGATGTCGGAGCAATTCCTGCCCATAGAGAGTGGGTACCACTGAAGTCACTGCTCCTGGTTGTGCTGTCTGAGGGTTAGACATGCAGGGGCCCTATGTATATTGGGTAAAAACAGCATTGGAGATGTTCTTACTAAACTAAAAATCCACTAAAACCAATTACAGAAACATACTGGGGCATTTTCAGGCGACACTGACATCCTGCAGAGGTAAACCAGGAATTGAAAGTGGATGTAAAGGAGCAAACTGGACTTTATTGTCTGACTTGAAATGCGGTGATCAGTACTGCTGACAAATTAATAGTCATTAAAAAGAAGCTTAACAGAAAAAACAGAGTTTTGATTTATAAAACATTCATATGTACTTCAGGCATCCTGCTTTAGTCAGATATTTGCAAAGCCCTGCTTTCTCCCACCGACTGCCAGTAACTTCTGCAGCCCATAGGGCAAAAGGGGGGGGATGCAAAAAACCTTCTTGCTCTTTCATAGCTGCTAAGAAAACGTCGGGATGGCAGATTTAGCGCTGGAGCCGTGCCTGCCGCTGCTGCAGGAGGTGCAGGACCACGGGCGGACGGAGCAATGGGGTGCAATTAAACACGATTGCTAATGTCATTCTCTCGGTGATCCCGCGGGAGAGGCACAGAGAGAAAGGGATTAAGTTGAAACAAGGAGCGGAGGCTGCAGAACAGAAGGGGCCAAGGTAATTTCTATCAGCTAATCCTGTTTGGTTTCCCTTTGCGGCGGGCTTTGTGGGTAAAGAGCTCACAAAGACATCAAAGGAAGAGCTTTGCTCCAAAGGAAAATGAGTCGAGCTGTCCCTCCGCGTCTGCCCCCAGTTAAACATAAACTAGGCGGTAACAGGGCTTTTCATGTAGGACACGGACGTAGGGAAAAAAAAGGGTGAAAAGCACAAAAGAAAAGACAGAGGGAAAGGTTAATGCAAAAGAAAATGGAGATGGCACACAAATCCCACTTACCTCGTCAAAAGAAATGAGAATAAAGGAGAAAGAAAGAGGACACAGCTGAGAGAAGGGGTGAAAGTGGCAGCTCTCCATTGAAATGTGAAAAGTAGACAAAGAAACAAGCAGAGCAGGTGAGGAAGAGAAAAACGTGTAGTAGTGAGTGATCTTGCCCTGGTCTTTTGCTGCAAAGAGCATTTCGTCGCAGTAATGCCCTCCCCAAACTGCCTTCCCCTGGAAGAGACTGCCAGGAGACCCAGTATAGCTGGAAATGTCTCTAACATGACTTCTTCAAGCATCTTCAGAAGAAATAAAGCACACGCTGTCACTACTTAACTCCAGTGTATTGCTGCCCGAAGCTCACAACATTCATGTAAGAGAAACTCATTGGCCAGGAAGGAGAATATACGTAGGAAAACTTACACTTGGTATTATAGGAGGTGTCAGCGTCCCTTTTCGTAACCCTTCCCAGTTAAAGCCTTCAAACCATCTAGAAGGGAGGGAATAGGAAACAGTTAGACATACGGCAAAAACCTCTTTGTAGCACAAAATTAAATTTAAATTGCTTAAAGAGTGAGTTTCATCTCCTGCAGTTGTAATCTTCAAATTGCCCCATTAGCCTTAATGATTTTTCCTGTCATCTTTATATATGTTTTTTGGGACTGAAAATGAAGTGTGTGGTGATACCTTGGCACGTACAAATTACCAATGCTCAGAAGAAAACCGTTCCTCACTGCAGGTGTCCTGGCAGCTGCTCCTTCCTTCCTATAGGATTGATCCCTCCCATTTGAGACTCCTAATGTCCTTTCTTTGTATGAAATTGGGAGCTAAGGGTGTGCACTGGGATGTCCTCCTCCCGGTCTGGGCACTTTGGGTTTGCTCGGACCACGGCAGGTCAGGTGGGTGGATGAGCCCTGAGCTGAGCCTTCAACCCATCCACCCAAAATGTCCATCCAACCCATTTTTGTTGTTTTGGGGATGGGAGAAGAGAAGGACCGGCATGGATGGATGAGATAACCTGCTTCTGCAACGGGTCTCTAACTTGTTCTTATTCCCCTCTAGCAGCGTGAAAACTTCTGAGACATCACTTAACAACTCTCTCCCACCAGACCAAAGGGGGTGATGAATTAACATTATGGGTAGAGAGAAAGTGTCTTGGGCGGGGGTGGAAAGGAAATCAAGAAGAGCCTGGAAAGCTTGCAAACCCAAAAAATCCAAGCAGGCAGTGGCCGAGTAGGATTGCTTCCAAATGCTCTTCGGCAATGAGAGTAGCTAAAGCGTAATGGTCCGTGTGCAATGTGTTTTGCTCATAGGCAAGACTGGCATCTATACCAAAACACTGGGGAAAAAAAAAAACCTGATGGAAATTCAATTAGAGTCTAAAGCACAGACTAGAAGGGAAAGGCCAAAGGAGTTTGAGTATTTTTTTGCAGAAAATTGAAGTGTTTGAAATGCATCTTTCTGTGGGTTGGATCTGATGGATGGTGGAGAAGACACTTACTTGTGCTTTTGGATATCTTTCACTCCGTTTTTCAAGTTCCCTAATCTTTCCGATGGATTGTCCCTATAAAATGAATAACAAAATCAGTTACTTTCTTAATCCTCCTGAACAACTAATTTCTTTGGAAATAAGATCAAGGTGATTATATCTCATGTGTTTACCTGCATAGTTTTTTAATTAAATTAGCAGCATTTTTGGCAATCTTCTTTGGAAATTCAATCATGTCTATTCCCCTTAGTATGATGTTATAGGTCTTCATGGGGTCTGGGCCTGAGAAAGGGGGACTTCAGAGGGGAGAGGAAAATGAAGAAGATTAAAAGCTTGTCTTTAAAACCGCATTGAAGATTGATTAAAAAAAAAAAAACAAACCAAACAAGCCAAAACATAGTACCCTACTGAAATGAGAAAAGGTATATGACAACTAGCAACGCTTTGCTCCCTATGATCTTAACCATTTCTCAGCCAAGTAGCTCTGAAACCATCTGGATTTCACTGATGCTGGCGGGAGGGAAGTACCAAAGAGTAAAGGCATGTTTTGTGCAGCAGCACATGCTAAACCTCTCATTTCCGTGATGGCCCATTTCCCAGCAGCCCGAGGAACAAGCAACGCTTGCTGGCTTATTCTCTGTTTGATGCTGTGACATGTTTTCAGTGGGGATTAATTAGGTTTCCATTGGTTTAAGAGAATAGGGGCCTGGGTCCGGCCCCAAAGGATAAGCAGGTTGAGGTGATGGATCCTCTTCCAGCTCCTGTATCCTAGGAGTGAACGATGGGGGATGAGGTGAGGAAGTGCCAGGAAGCCACTACTGCCAACATCAGCAGTAATATGTACATCCAAAACTAAATAAGGGAAGCGATGGGTATTGGGACTCAAGTCCCCATAGTGTCAGGTCTACCTCTTCCTTTTCAGACCCATCGCCGCACCTCCCCAGTTGAACTGCAAACCTTTTCCCCACCACGTTCAGCTCGCTCAGGGCCAAAAATGAATTTCTGGTGTCATTTCACAGCATTTCCTAAAAAGCCTGCTCGTGTCTTGCCCTTTGAGAGGTCTGCACGGAAGCTGTGATTTAAAGCGGAAAAACTAATTGTTAGGTGCAGCAGCACAGTGCTGTGCCGCGACAGCGCACGCCAGCTCTGAACCTTCCCCTCGCCTAATCAGGGTGACAATGGCAGAAATATTCGGATCTATTTTCAGCAGCGGCGCCGGCCCCGATGCCCATACCTGCCAGTCAGGAGTTCATACATTAAGATTCCCAGTGACCAGTAGTCTGCCGAAATGTCGTGACCTTTGTTCAGGATGATCTCGGGGGCTACGTACTCCGGGGTTCCACAAAAAGTCCATGTTTTCTTTCCAAATCCTATTTTCTTTGCAAAGCCAAAATCGACCTGCAGAAAGGAGCAGAGTGCCATCAGGGCAGAGCACGAGAGGCAATGTCAGCCATGCGCTCCCCTCCTCTTGAAGTGAAGCAAAGCAGAAAGGAGGTTTCCTCGTGGGAACATTCTCCTAACTAAAGCATCGTGGGTCGTTCCACAACCAGGCAACTGCAGTGACCTTTTCGCCGATTTATCCTTCCTAATATAAAAGGAAGATGAACAAATGCCAACACCAAGGGTTTCTTGGGAGATGTAACTTCCTATCAGTCACAGCTCAGGTTGATTTGTTTTGCTTTCTTTTTTTTTTTTTTTTAACTCCCAGGCTTTACCTGAGCAAGGAACTATTTAGTCTAAATTCTGACGATTTTGGCATCTACTGCAAAGTTCAGATTTCTCTCCCAATATAGAGACCAATGCAGTACAAGTATCTTCCCAATTCTCCCAATTTACCTGAGGCTGTTATAACGTGCCAGCAGGCTCACAAACCTTAGCGTGCCCCTTAGCAGTGCCCCTATGGCACCAGCAAGCACAGAAAATCAGATTATACTGGGAAATGAAGCTGTCCTTTGGGGCCCAGGCAGAGCTCGGGTTAATAGGTTTACTGTATGTTTAGCTCTACCGCCTCTGCCCTCCCCTGCCTCGACGCTGTGCTGGCCCAGAGCTGTGGTCTGTAGCAGACACTGCCGTCCCTCGACTGCTACGAGATGCTCCTACACCTTGAGCTGGTCAGGAGCAAAACATCCTACATGGTCACAGTCCCACAAGGGATCTGGGACACTTCTTATGCTATCATGGATGCGTCCACAAAAATTAAAATGTCTAAGGATCTGGGGACTGGTGACAGGACCAGCACAAACCCCGGTCCAGATCCTCTTGGGGTGGAGAGAAGGACTGTCCTGCACCTAATCCTCCTCAATCATCTGACACCTCGCAGGACCCCCCAGCCTTAGCGAAATGCTTTAAGGATAAACTCTGATGTCATTCATTAGGCTTAGTGTCATGGTGTGTCATGGTGACACATGGTGGCTTCCACCAGGCCGTAAAGGTCCATGATGGTGATGCTTTGACTTACTGCTCCCACCTGTTGACACCGCTCCCAAGTTTCCCTTCCCAAAGGCAGGGAAAAGTCCCCAGGCTGAGAGGCAAAGACCTTGGCAGAGACCTTAGCCCGCCGTGACTCTCAGGGAAGGGCATCTGCCCCCCTCGGAATCAGCTCTTTTTAGGAGTGCATTGCCCCATCCTTCTCTGGTGGCTTCCCAAGTGCCCACATCCTCCAGCACCTCCCACCAAGGGAAGTCTTTCTCTTCTCCCCCAGAGGAGTTTGCACAGATCAGTCTGGTGTGTTATTGGTGCTAAAACACGTGGTCCTTATAAAGCAAGAAGCTGTGTTGGCCAGTTATTTTTTAGTCTTTCAGTAGCTCCAAACCAGGTGAGTGGAGTTCTCTTAATGCTTTTCTCTAAACATTTCCACTTCAGGACCACCAATCTGAATTTCAAGCCAGAATTAGTGTTTCCCAGCTTAGCTGCACCCTGAGCCTCCTCAGTCTGCTGGAGGTTGGACAAAACATCCTGGTGGTGGGTGACGACACCCTTGCCCTGATCTCATCTCAGCATCTACTGATGACCACCATCTGCCAGGACCTTGGGCTGGGTGGCCTTTCCTGCTGACCCTCTACGGTTAATCTTGTGTTCTCCTCTACCCCTAACACCAGTTGTCTGGTAGTAGTGGTGACTTTTTTGGGCCGAACCAGATGTTGCAGGCACTCACTCACCAGTTTGGCATAACCTCGATGATCCAGAATGAGGTTTTCTGGCTTGAGGTCCCTATAAATGATCCCTTTGGAATGCAAATAGGCAAAAGCTTCGACCACGCACGCCGTGTAAAACCTGGTCGTCGAATCCTCAAACGAACCTCTATGTAAAACGAGAGAGAGAAAGAGGATAAAGTGATCAGTAGATCTCTTCCCTTACTGGACTTCACCCTATTATTAAAATATCTATACAGTTCAGTAGAATCACTCTTAATACCTGGAAATTACCTGTTCCTGAACTCACCTTTATATATAAATTTAATGGCATTTCCATTTTGGAAGTTAGCATCTTTGCTTTCAATCCACCTTCATATTTGAATCTAAAATATTTTTATTTTTTAAATACAAAATTACTGAGTTTTCTTTTATAATTACACCTCATAGAGGTAAAATTCACAAATACCTTCTAAGTAAAAAGCAATTTTTAATTATATCCTTGACTTTTGGGTGATAAAGCTATTTTGAGCTGTGGAGATCAAAAACTCTCCTACTAATGTTCATAACGGAGACGAAAGGCAGAAAAATTACAGTTGCTGGGACTTCAAGTGGTAATTGCAAATTCAGCAGAAACTGCACTTTTGGATCCTCGGTTCAGCACCAGTTTGCAACCAGATTTCCGAAGCAAACCATATTCCCCTGCCTGCTGGGAGCGCACGGTGGGAGCTGGCTGAGCTCGGAAGCGTCTCCAAGCTAGGTGGCAGCAAAACCACAATTTCAAGCCGAGAGAATTAAAGACGAAATTATCAGGTTCTGACAAAGGGGAGGAAAAATACCACCCGGCACCTGCTATCTTTGCTACAGTTCTCGTTTTAATGGTCCAGAGAAGGCATGCTGTTAGGAAAAGCAAGAATTACAAAAAAATTTCGTTCTAGGTAATTAAAAAGAAATTAATCTTTGCTTTCTGATCAATCTTCCCGATGCATTTCTTTCGCTTTCCAAATTTGATTAAATTACATTCCAATTATGAGCCTATTACATAGTTACACGCGATTCACCGCATCTTTTCCTGCCCCATGGGCGTATTGCGTGCATGTCCCACGTGCACCCACACAACCCACCTGCCACCAAAACCAAAGGCTGCAAGGTCAAACCCTCCCAAGGCAGGAAATACCACGTTTCCTTGTGCATTACGGTGCCGTATGTAATTACACGCTTTCCTGACTATTTTTTTCCATGGCACTTCTGTGTCCCGACTGCGTAGCGCTCCTTGCAGGGTATGGATTTGATGCATGATCCTGTTTCCCTCGTTGATGAGTGGCCCTCGTTTAATCTGTGATATCTGGACTAAAAGCCCATGCAGAACTATTGATTCCCTCCTGCTCACCGCTACCATACCTGACTGTGTCATAAATATTAAGAAATATTAATAGACATTGTTTATCACGTTTCCTCCGTGACAGAGGTGGATGTTGCTATTCACAGTAACAGAGGGCGGGCAGAGGAGCAAACACTGAGATGAAGGCAGGAGATCTTTCTCTGGGATGGGAAATGGTAATTTTTCAGAAGACTTGGAAGATGTCTGGACTTTTTACCTTGGATTGCACTTTCCCATGGATTTCATTTGCAACTGTGAACTCTCGCTAGCACCACTGCCGCCTTTGAGCCTTGTTTTTTAAGTCCAGAGTCTAAAACAGATACGACAGCAACGCATAAAGGTGCCACACTGGAAGGACCACATCTCCAGACCAAGTCTTGGAGAAGGCAGTGAGACTGGTCTTGACATTGCACCTCCTGCAATGCCTGGTCGTACCTTGCAGGGTCATTCTCTTTCATCAGATGTGGCGCCCAAAGTCTTTGTCACCCTTAGGACAGTCCCATATTTCTCTATCAGGCGCCTGAGCCTCCAGCCAGGCTCTCAAACCTGACAAGTGGGCACTGAGGACACAGCCATAATTTCTGTGGTTGTAAAACGTTATTGTTCTAGATAATTAAAAATTAGATTACATAATTAATTAAATTAAAATTTAAATACGCTGCTGGTTATCTAGGGATACCCTTTAGAGATGAAGGTACAGGGAAAGGGCAGTCAAAGACTTGTTGTCAATGCGATTTACCACATGACTACCATTGCTACCATCACTGCCTTCTGTATTTTTTCAGAGAGGTCATGAGAAGCTCTGGATAAGTCTCCACTTACATAAAGCCTTGCCCATGTTGGACGCAACCTACATCAGTCTTCATTCTCAGATGTGACTGGATTCACTTTGTCCCTAGTTATCTGCACAGGAGCAAAAATATAGCCCCACCTTTCTGGGATCTTAAATTAAACATAGAATGGTAAGATCCGGATTTTGCCCATGACGGATAAAGACCTTTGGTTATCCGGAGGCGTATTAGAAAATATTCCTGTTTTTAAGATCATAGTTTCTTAAAACTCACCTGTCCCTGAGAATTGTCCAGAGCTCTCCACCTAGACAGGCCTCCATCAGCATGTACAGGTACTTGCTGTCCTTAAACGTCCTGTAGAGCCTGGCGTTGGCAAACAAGAAAATCAGAAATTAATCCATCAAACAAGGGAAGGCACCAAGTGCTTCCACTTCTCATGGACCATGTGCTTCATTCCAGGGAACACCACGAGACTAAGGGTATCCTTCAGAGCTAGCGCTACATTTAAGAACATCATTTCAATGTCTCTTCTTGGGTGGGAAATATTTCAGCAGATAAGGATGGGCATCTGAGTGGTGAAGTGTACTGTGGACCTCAGAAGAAGAGGTCATCACTTTTATATGTAGCACAAGAGCTGGTACGTATAAAATCTGCCATTTCTAGTGGTGTAACTTGGCTTTCCGGATATGTTTGAAGGAGAAGTTTTCCTTCCAGTTTTTATAACGTCCATATCATCTTATTCTTCACGCTACAGAGTCTGGTTGCAGATCTGCAGTCTTCCTTCCATTTAATTATCTCAAAGGAGCGTCGTCCAATTAGTGCTTCATTTCAGAACTTAAACCCACTGATTTGGAGAGTTAAAAGACAACCTGCTGACATGTAGGCATCTAAAAGCACTCTTCCTCTTCCTCCCAGAGACTGAAAGTGGAGTCTGACTAAAGGGATAGATGGGCCAGCCTTTATGAACCTGTCCTCCTTCTCAAGCGCCATCTAAATTGTGTGGTAAAATCCGTGCTCTGGTTAATATGATATATTAAACACATGCAACTATGAAACTATGGACTGAAATACAGGAACTTCAGTATTATCTGCTTTATTTAATTTTAATGTTGAACTGTTTTTGTACTTCTCGTTACATGTGTGCGTATATCGGTTCAGGCTGCCTGCAGGAACGAGCCTGCTGTATGCGGATACTGGAAATGTTTCTTTGCAGCAGCTGCAATGTTTAGAAATGAGTTTTAAAAGTCTGAGCTCTGCAGCAGAAGGGGATGCTGAGGGATATTCTGTTATTGTGTAATTGCTCCATTCATGGGAATATCCAAGAGTTAGAAATTAAAGGGCTGATGCAACGCGATATAAATTAAAACAGGTGGTTTTGCAGATTCTAGCTCTTCCCAGCTAGTGATAAATCCAGTTATTAATATCTTTTATGGAGCTGTGTGATGGACCAGGGGGAAAACACAGCAGGATTTGGTTCCTTTTGAAAGCATTCAGTTAAATATTAACTTAAGGTACGTGGCAAAACATCTCGGTAGCTACAGCTTGGCTCCGATATGCTTTCACATCACGATGCTAGACAACATTTGTCCCCTGTCTGTGTTTGTGTAGCATCCAGCATGCAGCTTAGCAGCAGTTTCCCACTATAATTTTGGCATGTTTAACAGAAGAAGATCCCAGCAGGCACAGCCGTGATGTAGGCAGGAGTTTGGGGACTGAATACGCTCGGAATTGATCGACCTGGGAAATATTCTGTAGCTAAAAGGTACTATTTGCAGCCACAACAAAATTTAAAGGGAAAAAAAATGAACCCATGTTTCAGATCTTTCCTTACTCCAGTATTACCTACATTCACATTTAAAACCTCAGTTATAACGTGCTGCTCAGAAAAGTTGGAACAAACTTACTGACCATTTTGTATGGCTAAAATTTACTGGTTTAACAGAAAAAATCCTGTTTCTTGTCAGTTGGACAAAATACAATTGATCTTAATAAACATTTAATCTACATCAAGTTTTACAGACAATGGATCAAGAATCCAAAATATGAGTAACTAGGTATTTTTAATTGCTCAGTAATTTAAATACTACTGAAATAAGGCGTTACTTTCTCTAGTTAAGGTAGCCCTGCTGAAAAATTGCTTTCCAGAAAATTTTATGGGCATCAAATCCGGCCTAAAACATGCAGAAAAAAAAATATCAAATATTGCTTATCACCTTTAATGGAAGCATAAAGTTTATACATGATGAAACTGCACTATTTTAATAGATCAAGCAGTCTTAAGTTTGAAATGTCACAATATTTGCATTTTTTATTTATTTTCTTATTCTTCTAAATAATTGCAGATCCATCGCAGATATCCACTGCTCAACACTTGTTTGGCCCTATAGCAAACCCAGAACATTCTATTCTCTGAGATTCTTGGTTTATCTATGAAGAAATTTTATTTAGTGGTTTTTGGCCTCTTCTGCTTCTTTTAACTGGTTTAATGCCTTCTAATGACCAAACTGAACTATTTTTCAAAGACTTTTAACAAAGAGTTTCATGATGAATTAAGAAAATAATGGAGTTCTTCAGGAATTTTGTCTTTCCCATTCTGATATCCCAGAGGTTGTGCCCTCCTTCCAAGATCATTTTAAACCCACCTTTCACATGACATCTCAAAACACAATTGATCTACCAAAGTGAAGTGAGTGCGGAGGAGGGCAACGAAGCTGGTGAAGGGCCTGGAGAATCAATCTTATGAAGAGCGACTGAGGGAGCTGGGACTGTTTAGTTTGAGGAAGAGGAGGCTGAGAGGAGACCTCATCACTCTCTACAACTACTTGAAAGGACATCGTAGAGAGGTTGGTGCTGGTCTCTTCTCACAGGTAATTAGCGATAGAACAAGAGGGAATGGCTTCAAGCTGCAACAGGGTAGGTTTAGACTGGAGATTAGGAAAAAATTCTTCCCAGAAGGAGTGGTCAGACACTGGAATGGGCTGCCCAGGGAGGTGGTGGAGTCACCATCCCTGAAGGTGTTGAAGAGCCGTTTAGATGTGGTGTTGGGGGATATGGTGTAGGGGAGAACTTTGTAGAGTGGGGCTGATGGTTGGCTGACTCGATGATAAAAACATTACCCCAGCTGGCTCAAGAAAGGGTATAAACGGGTTATGAATAATTTTAGGACAGAAATTATAACAACTTCAAATCCCCAGGGATGTGCAAAAGGAGCAACGAGGGGGAAATGCAGACATGGAGTTTGATAAACCAGAGAGGATTTTCTAGCTGCGGCACGTGCAAAGGCTTGGACTTTATGACTTAGAAAGTCCCCTCCCAGTGCAGGATTTCCACGGAGTATTAAAAATAGTAAAGGGAGGCTTGTTACTGTAAATGGGAATTATTGCATGATACGGAAGGAAAAGACCCATGGCTATCACGTCCTTTTTTCACCTGCCTACTGAAAGAATAAAAAGTAGGAAAGAAGTAGTATTTATTTTATTAGCTATGAGTATCAGTGGCTCCATTAAGAAGTGTTTGCAGGCTCAGGCTTTTTATTTAGAAGGGGGTATTTCTGGAAATGGTGTCAAAATGCCTCTCCATTTGGCTGTCCCCGCACTTCCCCTCCCTTTACATCCCCATGCTGAGACAGCTCAGGCTTCAGAAAATAAATATATAGGCTGAAATAGCCCGCAAGGTATATTTGGCTCTAGCCTAGGTAGCGGGGCCACGGCTGTGAACTGAATATTAGAGCGTGAGGGAAACTGCAGCCAGGCAGGGTGTCGGGCTGCAGTTGTCACCCATGAATCAGAGGCGAAGCCGTGGGCTCCGGGGGAATCCCAGGGATAAGCTGGGGAAGGAAACACCCCCTTAGCGACTGATGGGTGGCCCTCCCGGCCAGGCGCTTGCCTTTGCATTTTTATCGCAGGGATTTGGTTTCACCCCTGGGTTAGTATGTCTCTCTGGAGCAATTTTTGGGAGCGGGGTTGATCTCCTCCGGCAAAAGGCAAGTGCTTCAGGCATCTCTTTGAGGGTGGGACACAGCGCCCTTGGTTTAGACGAGAAGCTGCCCTTTTAGATACCTCCAGCTCGGTGAAGTGCGTTTCCCTGCCACAAGTCCTCATCACCCACCGCTCTTATCCTGACCTAAACCGTATAAAGAACCATCTCTGCTTCCTGCAGACAGTTACTCACAATCCTTGAAGAGTCAGAGAACTTTGCTATTAGGGTTAAAACAAACAAAAATGCCCGGCACCTGATTTTATTCACTGAAGAATTGCATCTGCTTAGGTTTGAGGGAGTGATATGGTTTAGGCTTTTACCCATGATAAGTCAAGGGACACTGAGCTGGATCTATCTAATTCACTCTGAAGAGAAGCGCTGGATACAACTATTTATTCACACAGCATCAAAAGATTAAACCCCTGCCTTCCAGCTTCTCTTTGCGGGAAGGAAAATTCAGAAATTCAGAAAAAAGAGGAATATTGACCTTGAGCAGGGGTGAGACCAAGTCACGCCGTGTATGTCTACATGGAGCATCGCCCGCCGGCATTGGCGAGGTCTGCCCATGCTTGCTCCTGAAGCCACAAAGCCATGTGAGCATGGCATGGAGACAAAACAAACCAGTTAAGACGTGAGTTTAGCTTAGGCTTGGGCAGACATGCCCCATGGGCAGAGTAATTTCACATTGGCCTGGAGAGGACCTTATTCTTTGTATTGTGTCTGCAGTTCCTTGCAAGGAAGCTATCACAGAATCACAGAATGGTTTAGGTTGGAAGGGACCTTAAAGATCATGCAGTTCCAACCCCCCTCACCATGGGCAGGGACCAGGTTGCTCAAAGCCTCATCCAGCCTGGTCTTGAACACCTCCAGGGATGGGGCAGGCACAGCTTCTCTGGGCAACCTGGGCCAGTGCCTCACCAGCCTCAGAGTGAAAAACTTCTTCCTGATATCTAATCTAAATCTCTCCTCTTCCAGTTTGAAGTCATTACCCCTTGTCCTATCACTACAGGCCCTTGTAAAAAGTCCCTCCCCATCCTTCCTGTAGGCCTCCTTCAGGTACTGGAAGGCTGCTATACGGTCTCCCCAGACCCTTCTCTTCTCCAGGCTGAACAATCCCAGCTCTCTCAGCCTGTCCTCATAGGAGAGGTGCTCCAGCTTCTGATCATCTTCATGGCCCTCTGGTTAAAAGGATTTTCTAGCGATGGATGGATGATCTCTGTGTGGTTTTATGAAATACTGAGATCAGCTGTGCTTTGCTCTCCCACAGCAGCGCGTAAGGCGGAGGGACGGTACCTCACGATGAAGTCCGAGTGCGCGCTCTGCATGATCTGCTTCTCCGAGCGGATGTGCTCCTGCTGCCTCGTGTCCACGATGTGACGTTTCTTCAGTATTTTCATGGCAAACGTTTTTGATTCTTCGCTTTTCAGCTGGACCTTGGGTAAAGCAGGCAAATGCAAGAGTTAGAAGCAGGGTACATTCCCCCCACCAAGCTGTGACAGTCCAGCTGCACGGGAACCCACTAATTCCACCACCCTACCTTCAAATAATCCCACCACCCTTCCTTCAAGTAATTCCTCTCACCTCTTCAGTCATCAGATTCACTTCGGTATGAACCAGATTTCTAAATGCGTGGCCTACTGCTAAGTTGAAAAGCCATTTCTAAAACTCCATGTGTTTTAGGGAAAACCCAACCATCAGCGTTACTCTCAAATGGGAAGATGTTGCGAGCTAATGTACAGCTTTCACAAAGCCTTTTTCTATAGCTAGTAACAAATGCCCCGGCTCTGGCAGGGAAATGCAGTCCTTGGATGTTTGTAGAGGATGAGCGGAGCTGGCTTTTCAACGGCACTGCTTGGTCACGTCTTTACTTTTAACCTTAAGCCTCAGCAACCTATTTTTAGCACGATTTCCCAAGATGAGGTTGAAGGGAGTTGTTTGCTTTGCTTGCTGGCGTTACCCTGGTAACTTCTGAACCCTGAGCCATCCCCAGCCTGCCCTGAGGGACTGGTACCCACCCCAAAGACAGCTGGAACGCAGCCATCCTTTCCATCTTGGCCATGCCCTCCTAGTCCCCACCAAATGAGAAAGAAACCTCGTCATTGACCTACCAGGTCTCTTCGTTTGCTAAACTCCCCCAGCAGCTGCTCGCAATATTGCCAGTTAAATGTTTTTCCCCCTTTATAGTAAGAGATGCCATTTGGCGACTTCTATTTTGGTTTTCTTGTAGGAATTTGGCTTCAGCCATAAGACAAGCAGCTTGTCTGTTATCAAGCCCCATCAGAAAGCCAGCTTGACTTTTAGGTTAGAAGACAACGTTCATGTCATTGCAATTTATTTAATGTAATATCTATTTTTAGATTTTCTTGGTAACAGAAATGCGGGCTGATATGAGACACGGCATCTTCCACACTTTTTCCCAGGCTACATACCATAACCTTGAACAGTTTCCTCTGTGTTTGCTTGTTCATGTGATAGTTCAGGTCACAGGGAAAATGCACGGAGGGATGGTATCCTCAGCAACCCCTCTTTGTCGCAAATCAAACTGGTACTCAGATGTCCGCAAAGACACATACAGCTTAAGGAAATCAAATCCAAAAGGCTGATTCTCAGCTAGCAAAGATATTCCCAACACCACTACAAGTGATTCACAAATAAACCCTAATAAATGAGAATCCACCCACCTATGGCCAAAGTTTTCCTTGCAAGTTCTTTGATTTATTAATGTTGTTTCAGTGGTTCCATCTACAATGGCCCAAAACACAGACATCATCACCCATGTCACCACCATAAACCATGTCTGCTCACTGCCTGCCAGAAAAGAAGCTGCAGAACTTCACGGCACATCCTTTGCATTGACATGGTTTAAGATTTTAACAAAGTCAGGAAAGATGTGAAGATGGGCTGAACTGCCTGAGATTACTCTCAGCTTTCTCAAAACACCAGTGGAGAAAAATTCTCACTTTTACCACCCTTTTGCTACTGCTTTCAGAGGAACACCTTGCTGCTCCAGGGTCTCACAAGCAGGTTTGTACTCCCTGCTCTTGGCACAATATTGGTGTGCTCAATTGTGTGTGTGTGTATACGTATAAATACATATATATATATATATGTATGTATGCATGTATTTATCTGTCTAATTTAAAACCACTTGGCATTTCGGTCCCCAGATTTGTGGCTTCTTATTTTCCCCGCAGCTCCAAGCATCTTGATGCCCACATGAAACTTATCCTTTTCCAAAGGCACTATTCTGCGCTTCACACTGAGACTCATAATTACTATCTTTGCATGAAGCCTGTGTCTGCCGTTTAATCTTCAGGGAGACAGGGCACAAAGACCTAAACAATCCACATAAAATAACGAAAAACATTTTTCCTCATCTATGCAGTAGAGCTACCCAGTTTTTTATTGAACTGGTGCTACATGGTGCTGCCTTCACTATGTGGTTTGACCAGAGCTCAAAGCAGAAAGAAATTCTGCATTTATGGCAGACTGAAAGTGGTAAAAACATTTGTTGGTTTGGGGTTAGGGTTCGGTTTTTTTAAAAACATTATTTCATTTTGAATAAACGGCATGTGGACTTTCATTTAACTGTTTGAACTACGTTATTTGCTATTATCCCACCTAAATCAAACCAGGCTGTTTCAGGGGAGCAGAGAGAGGAGTGAGGTGACACACAGGGAAGGAAGACATGATGAAAGCTAAGGTAAAATCTGGGCTGAGCAGAATTTACCAAAACTTGCAAAAAAAATTAATTAATTAAGGTTTACTATGACCAAGCATATACTTCTGGAGAACTTATCCCTCTTGCTTTTGATGGTAATCCACATTGGTGGTTTCCCATCAGACCTGTCCATCTGGTGATGGACGAGCGCAATCAGCTGCCACACAAATTATTTCAAACAAAAGTCTGTGCAAATCCCTATTAGATATTTTTAGATCAGATTTGTTTTCTTTCAGCCTGTGTTTTCTAAGGTTAGGTTGTCCACAGACAAATAATAACGAACAGTGGAACCAAGAAAGTAGCTCCAGTAGCAAATTTGAACATTTCTTGGTCAATTTGGACATGAAACATTTAAAAAAGAAAAAGAAAAAGAAAGGTTATCTAGCACTCTAAACATACTTGAAACATAAATTCCTATTTTCCTAATGTTAATCCGCAATACACATCAGCGTTAAAAATAAACGCAACCACCTGGTGGAGGCTCAGATGAATAAATTCCAATATTTTATAATAAAGGGCAGCATGGTATCATTTTCACACCACGGATTCTGACTACCTAATTTTTGTGTCTTTCATTAAAAAGGCTATTTCTTTTATTAATTACTGTTTTTTTCAGGGATGCCTGGGCACATGATAGAGAGTCTGGGGAAGTAACCTGCTTTCTTACACGTACCTGCACAGCTGCAAAGTAAGTACAGGAAAGGAAATTACTATAAGGAAGCAGAAGGCAGTGGTTTTATTTGATGTTTGATGATGTTATCACTGCCACAAATGTTTAAATATAGAACAATCAGGCGGTTACAATTAGCTAATGCAAGACTTTGACCTAATGCCACAGGAGAATTTAGATCCATTTTCCATTCCTACTCCTGTCGTGCTTCATAAGGCAGAGGATTTGTGAGAGTCTGAGAGCACCGGGGGGGATTAATTTGCATTCAACATGCTGACGTACCAAAACAAGCTGCTGAGGTACAAAATCTAAAGCTTACATTTGGGATCACCTGGTTGTCCACCTAGAAGACGAATCCTGCAAACTTGTCCTCCTTCAACACACCCGAGTCCTCCCCTTGCTTTGGTGTTTCTGCCAAATGTGGTTAACTGTGAGGACTATTTTTGTGATGTAAAGCTGGGGAGCTCCAGGTAAATTCTATTATTCTTACAAACAGTAATTTTTAATATTGAGCTAGTTAATCAAAATAGTTAATAAAAAAAAACCCTGAGGCCTAATCCCAATCTCAGTTTGAAAGTAGAAAAAAAATATCCAGGAGTTACCTGGACTTTTCATTTAAAAAAAAAAATGAAAAAAGGATTAACGTTGAGAAGATGATAATGGGCTGTTGAGAACACCCTGTCCTTCAATTATAATGAGATAAATAGCCCACGGAGCCACAGAAGCCACAAGGATCTTGACTCTCTGCTCAGAAGGAGGGGGTTACGTTGGGCAGGAAGCTCAGCCTCCCAAAGAAACCCACCACAAAAATCTGCTAAATGCTTCAGAGAGGGAAAAGCGTGCAGTTTTGCAAAGGAGCCATCCTCGTTACAAAGCTCACAAGATCAGCTTTCACTCACTTGGAAGCAACATCTTATATTTCAAAGGCCCCAGGACTATTGATTTGGTGGAGACCTGCCGGAGCCTTGTGTTTCAGTCGCTTGCCTCTGAGAGCAGCCGAGGATAGACACAGGGTAACAACCAATCTCCATCTCTATTGTTTTTTTTCCAAGTTAAAAGAATTTCTGGTCCCTTCCCTCCTTTTTTTCACTCCTCTCCTTGCATTGACCTCACACAGTCATTGCCCTTTCACCAGTGTAAAAATCTCCAAAATTCACAGAATCATTGAATGGTTTGGGTTGGAAGGGGCCTTAAGGTTCATCCAGTTCCAACCCCCCTGCCATGGGCAGAGACATCTCCCACTAAACCAGGTTGCTCAAAGCCCCATCCAAATTATCTCTCTTGGAGATTCAGTGCAGCGATGGTAAGAGCAAACATCAAGGCCACTGTAAATGTCCACATTCAACGATAATATTGAAGTTGTATATCGGCAGAAAGGCCCACTGGCAGGAAAAAATTAGAAATAAATTGTATAGCACTGGGTATACTCCTTCCTTTTCTCCCCACCTTTGTACACAGGTTTCAGTTTTCCATTTTGTGTCCATCTCATCATTGAGCTCTGGCACATGGTCCACAGCTGCAATTCTGCCTCCAACTTCCACGAACTTAATCGCGAAGTGAAAAGCAGGCTGAAGAGCAAATCTCCGCCAAGAGCAGAGCCATACCATCCTTTCCAGTACAGTAATTCCTAAAATAGTGAATCCCAGTAAAGCTATAGTTACTACTGATGCTCTCCTGGTTGGGCTCCCTCACAGTGAATCTGCTTGAGATCGTGCCCTCTCTGTTACAAATGAACCTCTGGAGGAGGATATAAGCCCTTTCGGTTGTGGGACAGGAATGTATTTTCTCTTCAAAACACAAGAAAATGCAATAGGAAGAGTAGTTAAATGAAGTCCAAACACCACTTTGAAGCGATGATGTACAAAGCCAGAGAGAGGAGGTAAAATTAATTAGATAAGGTCATGCTGCAGAATTCTGATCCAGGAAATGAACTGCATCCCACTGACAAAAGTAACAGCAGAAATGTTTATAACTAAACGAGCCAATTGTAGAAGCAAAATAGGATAAGAAATAGTTGCTTTAATTTTGCATATATATGTATTTGCATAAAGAGGCAAAATATATATTGCATATACGTTTATATGCATATCTAATCTAAATAGAATATAAAACATATACACATATTTTGCAAAATATTCTGGTCCAAGCACTGGGATGCTGGGATATCACACTCACATTTGGAGCCGTGGCTGCGTCTTCAACCAGCAGGTACCAACTGGGCAGGGCTACGCGGGAAGAGTCCGACTTCTCCATCTTTTAGCCACTTCCTACTGCACAAGCTCACCATGATTGCCAACCTCATGAAGAGGCAGCTGCTCCTGTCCTCCTCATGTGACACCCATCCAGACCTCTGAAGCAAGGAAGCCCCACAACATCAGGGTAGACAGAAGTTAGAATCATAGAATCGTCTGGGTTGGAAGGGACCTTTCAGATCATCAAGTCCAACCATCAACCTAACACTGCCAAAACCACCACTAAACCATGTCCCTCAGCACCACGTCTACCTGTCTTTTAAAAAACTCCAGGGATGATGACTCCACCACTTCCCTGGCACCCTGTTCCAATGTTTGATAACCCTTTCGGTGAAGAAATCTTTCCTAAAATCCAATCTAAACCTCCCCTGGCGCAACTTGAGGCTATTTCCTCTTGTCCTATTGCTTGTTACTTGGGAGAAGAGCCTGACCCCACCTCTCTACAATCTCCTTTCAGGTAGTTGTAGAGAACGAGGTGGTCTCCCCTCAGCCCCCTTTTCTCCAGGCTGAACAACCCCAGCTCCCTCAGCTGCCCCGCGTAAGACTTGTGCTCCAGGCCCCTCACCAGCTTCGTTACCCTTGTCTGGACTTGCTCCAGAATCTCAACGTCTTTCCTGTAGTGAGGGGCCCAAAGTTGAAGCAAGCAGCTTTCTTCTGTGCTAGCCCCACAGCCAGGCACCCTCTCCCCGCGTGCCTTGTGGTCGTGTCGGAAGCATTGTCCTGCCGGTGTCATGGCCTTTGGCTGTGCTTCAGCGTGATGCCCCATTCCCATGTCACCAGGTGTTTTTTTGGCAGCCTGAGTCATTGTGACAAAGCTACCCTTGAGCGAACCCAAACAGATGGGTCACTATCTGAAAATACATTCAAGGAGAAGTTCCCTTGAAGAGGACACGAGGACACGGTAGGGAAATGGGCTTCATTTTACTGCCAATAAGTTGAGTTCACAGGACCACCTTCAACTTTTCAGCATTGAGAAAATAATGCTGCTTCAGTAAAGAAACTTTCAGAAGTCCATTAGGAAGGGGGTGAAGATGTCTTGGTAGAAAGCTGAACAGAAGAACGCTACAAGATTGAGACAAGATGCAAATGCAGGGGAGAAGAGGAAGAAAAAAGATAAGAGGAAAAGGAGAGATGGAGAGGAGAAGGAGGAGAAGGACAAGAGAAAAAGAAAAGATCCAAGCTCTCTTGCTTTTCCAAGTCCTTGTTTCATTAGACCTCAGCTGGCTTCTCCTGGGCTCCCCATGCTTATATGAAAATGTTGGAACTGCTCCAAAAGCGTTGCCTTGCTTCACGGTGTTTAAACTTCTGCAACTTCCAAAACATACAGTGCGCTCGAGGCCCGATTTTGTGGTTTAACACAGCTATAATTCATCTACAAATAAATATGGTTTTACACCTTAGAGCTTTTTTGGACTTTCTGGGAAAATGGATATTGATGAGACAAAATCCAGACCTCGATGGAAAGAAGAGTAAATGGGTGTATCTATGTTTCTTATCCTTCCTCTTTCCCTGCCTCTATTTACTATAAATCATATATGTGTCTTACATATAGTCTGCAATGGGAGCAATTCCCGTGCACCTCCAGTGAGAGCTGAACTGATACAACGCAAGCTGACCTTGAGAAACTGTAAACGTTAATAAATATTTACCAGAATGTAGAACAATCCCCCAAAGAAGCATTTCTTTTCAGTGAAGACTAGCGAGGTGCCTGAACCTTGCCATGCCTAGCCTGAGGAGATGCTATTTTAAAGGCACCTATCTCATTCACACCCAGTCGTCTTCTATTCCTGCATGGCCTCCTTCTAGGAGAAGACAGCAAAGAACTTCTGATTTTCTGAATTCCCATTTACAGCAGATGTTGTGACTGTGGGTTACAGCTCTTGCATGGCTGTGGGTTTTCTAAGAAGGCCTATGACTGTGGTGTTTTTTTCTCCAAGGAGCTGCTAGAGACAATATTTGCCACTATAGTACCCTGTGCAGACCCCTGAAGCCATGGAAGACCAACAGACGCAAGGGCATGAAAGCAGAGCTGAACACATATTTATATTTATAGTTTATCCTTCATCTTGGCAGCTACATAGAGGTTACAACTGGAATGGTGTTTGCCACTCAAAAATATACACATTTCTTCTCACTGATATAATGGAGGTATTTGAACATAAATTCCACAGCATCTGGACACCGCACTCACAAAAACCTCACTCAGGAGCCTTTTCTGCTGATCTTCAAGGGAGCTGGATGGGATCCCAGCTAAATGGGAACACACAGGGAGCGGAGATTGTGCAAGTGAAAAATATTTCGTTTACTCTGGAGATGCGGCTTTTTCCTAAACATGCAGTTAACGGTGAGCTTTTAGGAGCTGGATAGAAGCTTTTCTTGAACTTCTGTGTCCACACACAAGTTTCTCGTTGCTTGCGTCTCCTGTTGAACTCCCCATGTGGGGCACAGCAATACCTCTATAACAACATAGATGCTTTTCCAAAGGGCTTTTGTTAGCTGTGCATTTTGCTATATGTGTATTATTTGGAGCTAAAAATTTGCGCTATCATGAAACCTAAATATCTTTGCATCACGTTGAATAATAACCGACTCAACCGCAGCGCTCGGGAACTGAAGTGCCAATGCTTTTGCTTGCTGGGTATGCCCAAGGTCCTTTATTTTCTGCCGTTTCCCAGCTAGATGCATTCGGACCAACAAAAATAGCGGCAGCTGTTGCTGAGCACAGCACTTGCGAGCTGAGCTCTCTTAATCCCAACAGCTGACCTGCTGCACGAACAAAGCGGCGACTTTGCAAACGAGTCCAGCACGCTTTTTGTACTAAATATATTTATGTTCTTCCCGGATGAAACAGTTTTCCCCGTAATAATATTCCTTGCCTTACAACTCGCTTTCTTCCCAGCATTTCTTTTCTTTAGGGAAGCGAGGGAGAATCTTGCTCGCATTTCTGTCTCAAAGCCTACTGTGGTGCTCAGTATTGCAGATCTCTCCGTTAGGGTTTTGAAGGTACTTTGCCCCTCTCCTCAAGGCTCTCCTGACCTAAGGCTTAGAGAGAAATCGTAGTTTGCATATCCAAATTATAAGGAGGCTCCACGGTGCTTCTCACTACATCCTTTCCACCTCGTGCTCAACGTCAGGTTCATTTTTGGTTAGCTGCATGCTGTGTGCGAACAGGCACGGCGACTGGACTGGGTTGGACTGGAAAATAAGTCAAGACTAAAAAAAAAGACCTAAGATGGAAAGAAAAATGATGGAGTAAAAATTAAGTCTTTAGGATATGCTGTAGGCTGAAATTTTGAAGGATGAATCAAGAATTAATTACAAGTGGGCAGCCGGGTACAAACTGTCCATGACAGTGACCTTATTTTCTTTGAAAAAGTCTAGGTTCAACTGGCTGGGAAAGCACTAAATATTGTAAAACAGTCTGAGCGCTATGGGACTCTACAGGAAAACAAATTGCAAAATTACACTCTGAATACACCAAAGCATACGCTAAAAAAACGCAGTCCTCAGAAAACCTCAGCTATTTAACAATTACAGTTGCTTAATGAAATACTCAACTGTGCTAAAAAACCTCTAATTCTGTTTTGATCCCTGTACTGAAAATTGATATTCAATGCTCGACAACATGCACAACTAAGTTTTTTGTAAGCGAGGGCTTTGGGAAATGTATTAAAATTTGTGTCTTTCTATAAAGCCCAGAGGTAAATATTATTTTTCAAAAATGTCTAGAAGGAAAAGGCTAAAAACAGCAGTGAGGAATGTAAACCGTTTCATGCATAAAATCATTCCAATAAAAAGTAAATAGCAGAAGAAGGGTTATATAGCTAAAATATGCTAAACCAAATGGAAAAACTCACTAGCGTGGTTTCTTGAAAATATCAGATGGACCTAAACTCTCCAACCCCACACATGAGCCAGCCCCACTCCTGAGTTTGGCTTTATCCGCAACATAGCACCTATTTTTATGTCTTATTCCTGCCTCCAACCGGAGCTGGAGCCTCCGGCTCGACAGCTCATATCCTGATCCGGTCTCTGACAATATTTGATGGGTTACAAACGGCATCTCATCTTTCCAAACCTTGACGACATCCTTTCCATTAGCAGACAAGCCCCAAGAACATGTTTCCATCTACAAAGGATGGATTTAATTCCACCAGGAATTAAAAATCAAAGGAAAAATAAAAAAAAATAGCTCTGCAGTGGTCCAGCCACATCTGATGGTATCATTAAAATTAAGCATCCTGCTTAAGAAGGGATGGAAAAGAAAGGGCCAAATGTTTATAACCAGTATTTTGCTCAGCTTTTTAGCAGTTGTTTCCTTGTCAAATGCAAGTGGGATTTACTCAGGTACCTGACCTTCAAATCCCTCACATCTCAGTTTCCTCATCTTGATGGCACCCAAAATACCCATTCTTTCAAAAGGAAGGAGGCCAAAGGATCCCTGACGATTAAAAATAAAAATGAAGAGATTTCAAAGAGGAGATTGAGCTTTCTAATAAAAAGCTTCGTAATAGCTGGAACAAAATGATAGCTATGCAATTGGAAATTTCCACTAATAAATATCTGAATTATGCATCTGTCAGTCTACTGAAAGACAATTATGGCAGTTTTTCCTCACCATCTAATTAATTCACTAATGGTTTTGTTTACAAAACGGGCTAGAGGCTATAACAAATTTGATCGCACTTCATAATCTGTGGCCAGATTTCTCTTAAAACATGAATAAAAATGAATAATGCCATACTGTCCATTTAAAAAAGGTCTTGTACAGCCCCAGTAAAATGTGGCTGAAACTAAGGCTTCCTTTTTATGTATGTCTTTATTAATCTCCATATTGAAAGGAGTTTAGCTTTTATTGGCCACCATCAAGCCAAAAGGACTTGAAGCGGGGTCTGTCTAATATATGGCACCATAAAACACTTTCATTAATGGTTTGGATTATGAAATAAGAACTTTATTAACTTTGCATCTATTAAAATCAAGCCAGAGAGGGCTGGGAGCGCTTCTGAGAAGAGCAAAGGAATTCAAACTAATTTTTACAAACGGAAGCAATGATTTGAAATAAAAGGGGCACAATTTAGAAGTGGCAAAGTGCCCCTTGTTGTCTGGCTCGACCTGAGCAGAGGAAGGTCAGACACTGGAATGTGGTCACCAGAGGATGGTCAGACACTGGAATAGGCTGCCCAGGGAGGTGGTGGAGTCACCATCCCTGAAGGTGTTGAAGAGTCGTTTAGATGTGGTGTTGGGGGATGTGGTGTAGGGGAGAACTTTGTAGAGTGGGGTTGATGGTTGGACTTGATGATCCCAAGGGTCTTTTCCAACCTGAGTGATTCTATGATTCTATGATTCTAAGGTCCGGGTTGGACTAACACGTCTGGTTTGGGCATCGCTCCAAAGAGGTGAGAGCCAGCTGAAGAGTGAGGAACAAGATCGATCACGGGCCTGGAAATCATGAAATCAATGTAAAGATCAAACGAAGGACATTTATGCTTTTAAAGAGAAGGGTTCTTCAGGTTCACATGACAAAGGTATTCAAGTCAATACAACCCGACCTCAAGGGTTGTATGTATTTGTACTTCAAGACTACTATAGGCTACAGTAGGAAGAGGTTAAATATTAGGAAAACCATTCCTGCAGTGAGGAACAGGTAAGCACTGGAATAAATTGCCTTGGGAACCTCCTTCCCTAAAGACTTCAACAACAAATTAGGGAAAACTGGTCAGAACTGGTTAGGTATATTTGACTCTGCCTTGGTGACGATCTCCTCAGGTCCCTTGCAGCCTGAGGTTTAATGACCATATGGTTGAAATATGTGCTCTAAGTGCCACCGACTTCCGCAAAACTGCTGAACATTAAAACATATGATTAAATGTTTTGTCAAGTCAGAGCTAAAAACCAAGACTGTCCTTAATCCGCCTGTTGCCTGCTGCCTTCAGGATGTCCCAAGCCATATGCTGCCCGTAGGAGTGCAGAAGGCACAGCTCCCTCCAAGCTTGCGAACGCGCAGGGATGGTGGGTAAGTCTATAGGATTTCACTGGTGTATCTGTCCTGAGAATTAAAAAAAGATGTAGCTGAAACCAAGTCTCAATCAAGCTTGCGATGGAGTGTGGAGAAAATATCTTTCTTATTTTTGCAATTTTATAACAACAGGAGTGATTTAAAATCTTCTCTTTCCTCAATTGCTGATTGATTGTTGGAAGCGATAACTGTGCAAATCAACATAACAAAAGGGCATGTGTTCAGGTGTGGACCTGATTTTCAGTCTACCTGTGCTCAGCCATCACCTACATGAACTGATTTCACAGCAAGAAGGACCCTAATCCCATACATTCAGATATTCCAATACCTTTATTTAAGAGCTGTCTAAAATAATCTTGATTTAAATCCAAAATAGCTGACCTGTGGCAGATGATTAGAAACACAGGACTTAAATTAAAAGGAGATTAAAGAACAAAGACAAGATCAATAAAGTTCAGGAGAGATGATTTATGAAGGCTGAGGACACCTGACTCAGCAAAGCGGTGCTTGGTGGGACATGAACCTGAGATGACATTCCCTATTCCAATGTGTTATTGCGGCACCTGGATCTCAACAAAGATGATGCTCAACTGACATAGTTGAACTATAAGTTGAACTGACATAGTTCTCAACTGAGAAGCTGTGTTATAAAAAACAGTGGATGCATCTGTTAATCCGTGCTATTAAAAACCAAGAAGTCACTCCAACTGTTTTCTTTCTGCCCTGCTAAGAGAGGTGTCTACCAGCTGGGAGAGATGTATCCTGGAGCAGCTTGCATCTACTTGGCAGCCTTCTGACATGCGGGAAGGTTGTCCTCGGAATGTGGCACTGCCGGCTCTGGGCAGACTGTGGTCTCTCCAACCCGCCTGTTTGCTTTTCAAACATTGAGGATCACACAGGTCCTGCTGTACGCGAACAAAAACCTTTATTTTCTCTTGTACCAGTGGCAGAGGTGGTCCCCGTCGAAAATAGCACAGCCCCTACTCAGCTGGTTTCTCCCCGCCAGAGAAGCCTGGATAAAAGCTCATTAGACAGTCCAGTTGGGGATGAAGATGACCAGCATCCATAAGGACAAGACGTGTTGCAAGAGACACCAAGTAACCATTAAAAAACAGAGAAAACGACGTACAATGCCAATGCAAACCTGTTGGAAATGTCTCTTGACATACAAAAAATAAAACTAGAAAAGCAAGACAAAAAGATATTTCCACATGTAATCGCTATAGAATTGAAAATTATTTAAATTTTAGGCTGTCTCGTCTAAAAGCCATGTACTTGTGTATAAACGCATTGAAGGGGTGACCTCTCCAAACAGCCAGCATTCACAGAGGTGTCTGGACAACCAGGGTATATTGATACAAACCACAGCTGGACATTAAAACGCAGGCCAGTGGGAGTGTTATTCCTTCTTGGCCACCCAGACCCAAACTAAGCCCGAGACATTCCGGTTTCCAACCAGTAACCACCAGTTGCCCTCTTGAAGGGTATGGAGATGCCCTGGGGGGGGGGTTGCCCACAGTGGCGGAGGTCAAGCTATTAAAAAACCCTTCCTTGCAATGTATTTTATTTATTTGATCAATTTTACTCTTGGAAAGCGCAAAAATGTGCATGTTTTCCAGGAACAAATTCCAATGCTGCTGTGCACTAGTCAGGCTACCGTAACACACTCAGGCAACAAAAGAGTCAATCCCTCCAATACATTGTGCATTAGCTCATTTTTTAGCCTTAAATTATAAAACATATATTTCATGGAGACAGTAGAAGGGAAGAGGTAGCAATTCTAGGCTCGTTTTTGACATAAAGAGTATTTTCTTGTTTTAATAACAAAATTTCCCTCAGTGGTAAAGAAAAATAATAAAATCTGGTGCGTTGAGCTAAACTTTTCAATATCTTTTATCCTTTTGTATGCAATTCAATATTAATTGAGAACTACAGAAAATGACCTTAACCAGCTTAGAAGAGCAGGGGCAGTGTGTTAAACCCAGCCCTGAAGAAAACCCCTACGAGGCGATGAAAATGTTTCTCCTGTCAGTAGCCTTCTGCAGGCTGCCGAAGTGGCACCAGGCCTTCTTGGAAGCTTCTGAGATTCGGACATCTCCTAAGAATTAAATATCTCTACCTGACTGTGATCTGATATGTTGAAGTGACAGAGCATGTACACTCCTGCTCTTCTTCACACCTGGCCAAGCATCACGCATCGCTAAGATTTCAAGATGTCAACATCTTAAAGCTTCCAAATTTACTATATAAGCAGCCAGAACTAGTGGACTGACCCATGGACATCAATGACAGTCCAATTTCTTTTCGTAGTTTGTGGTTTGAGGGACCCATAAGCAACCCCTCATGAAGACAAACCCATGCAACCATCCCAAGAACCACAGAATCACAGAATGGTAGGGGTTAGAAGGGACCTCTGGAGATCACCTCGTCCAACCCCTGCCAGAGCAGGGTCACCCAGAGCAGGGTGCACAGGAACGTGCCCAGGCGGGTTTGAACGTCTCCAGAGACGGAGACTCCACCACAGCCTGCGCCGGTGCTCTACCATCCTCAAAGGAAAGCAGTTCCTCCTCACGTTTAGATGGAATTTCCTATGTTCAAGTTTGTGCCTGTTACCTCTTGTCCTGTCACTGGACACCACTGAAAAGAGCCTGGCCCCATCCTCCTGACACCCACCCTTTAAGTATTTACAAGCATCGATACGATCCCCCCTAAGTTGTCTTTTTTGCAGACTAAAAAGACCCAAATCCTTCAGCCTTTCTTCATAAGAGAGGTGTTATAGTCCTCATCTTGGTAGCCCTTTGCTGTCCCCTCTCCAGTAGTTCCTTGTCCTTGAACCGGGGAGCCCAGAACTGGACACAGCACTCCAGATGCGGCCTTCCCAGGGCAGAGCAGAGGGGGAGGATGACCTCCCTCGACCTGCTGGCCATGCTCTTCTTGATGCACCCCAGGATGCCATTGGCCTTCTTGGCCACAAGGGCACATTGCTGGCTCATGGACATCCTGTTGTCCACCAGGACTCCCAGGTCTCTTTCCACCGAGCTGCACTCCAGCAGGTCAGCCCCCAACCTGTACTGGTGTGGGGAGTTATTCCTCCCCAGGTGCAGCTCCCTACACTTGCCCTTGTTGAACATCTTGATGTTTTCAAAGCTTGACAGCACATGTCAAAAAAGCCTTAAAAATGAAAACAAACCTCGCAAGCTCCTTCAGAAGATTCAAAACAAGCCCCAAACTGGTGAGTCCCTCACTACAGGTCACCTCAGGTGCAGAAGCCAGCAGTGATGTTAATTTAGGATACAAATCTCCTGCGCTTTATGCTGTTGTCAACAGAGGGGGAAGGGCCTTCAAAAGGGAAGTTCAGCGCAACCCAAATTACACTCCTGCTATAAAGCATCCTCCACTGCAGATGACTATAGAAGGAGCGGGGCAAGGACAGCCTTCCCAGAGCTCTCGTGACTCTCTTCCAAAACAACAGTTGCTAATACAAAATAAATAAAGAAATAAATAAATAGAAAACCAAACCCAAACCCCAGGAAGGGAGCAACATTCTCATGGATGTGCTCTCCTCCACACAATTTTACACACATCCAAACAGGAAAAGTCAGAAATAAATCACATGGAAGAGCGAGTCGCACTTTTAACACAGAATTTACCCGTTATGTCACAAATAATCACTGAAACACTTCATTTTGCCCGTTTCCCAGTTCCCAGCACTATGGGTGTGTTTGGCTGCCACAGGATTACGGAGCGGGGATTTGCCCGAGGTTTTGTGATGGCAGCAGTAACTCTGTTCCCTTTTCTGCCCCTAACTTACAGGAGTTCCTAACATACTGTACTGGTGTCCGGTATCAGAAACTCCTCCGTGGTCAGCACCGTGATGTAAACTAAGCTCCCTTTTTCTATTGTAAGTTTTTGTATTTACATGATATTGGGTCACACGACGGCTGCCCTTTCAGTCTCCTCCTGCTCAGGCTTTGTTTTAATAAAGACCGCAGAGCCCTAAATCCAAGCAGAGCAAAAAGCAGGCTCAGGTTTTGTCCTTTCTCTAAAATTCTGCAAAAACAGTTTTCTGTAAAGTGTTGCCATAGTTCAGACACTGAATCTACAGCTTTTGTGATAACCAAGTAGGTCTTTCTCCAGACCTGAATTAGGAAATGCTTAGAGGAGATATCGTACTGTTACTCCTGTTTTGGTTAAGAAAGATTTTAGGTTGCTCTTTCAATCTTAGCACTCAATGGCCACACGACTCTTTGGGTTGTTTTGAAAAGTCAATCAATCCTGTAAACATAGGACCACCTGGAGAGAGAAGATGCATGCTCCTCTCTCAACCTAGTACATAAATTCTTCTTGATTACTGCAAAGGCTGGACTCAATGATCTTAAAGGGCTTTTCCAACCTAAATGATTCTATGATTCTAAAGCGTTTATTCGTACATTTTTATTTAAAAGGAAATAGAATTCAGCTTTTTTCAACCATTAGAAAATACATAATCTCATCACATAATTTTCTTCCAGTTATTTGGGTGTAATAACAAAGAAAAATTAAAAGACTCGTAACACAGTACTTATGCTAGGACATCACGCAAACTTCAAAGAAGAAAAGTTTACCTACCAGCTCAACTCGTCCAAACCCTCCGACTCCAAGGGTGTCAATGATGTTGAAATCAGACAGTTTCAGGTTGGCGAAGAAGGCAGCTTCGGCTTCGTATCTGGATTTTTTTATGCGAAAAAATGGAAATTTCTTAGAGGTGCAAACATGAGTACTCTGCAATACCGTACCCGAATGGCATGAGCGTGGAACAGCCTTTACCTGCTTAATTTCCATCTTATCTCTTACAGTTTGCTTTTATTCACACTCATCGTTTTGCTGGTCCCAATTATAGCATTGCTCCAATGCGCACAGTTTTCCAAGTGAGAAAAGCAAATGCACCCACTGCATGCCTACAATGCAAATGTCTGGTACTGCAATTCAGCTCCAGCTACCCAGCAAACGCTACATTTTGACATTTTCTATTGATCTTCTTGTGGGTGGTTTTTTTTTGGTGTCTAAGTATTTTTTGAAGATAAAGTCTCTCATAGGAGTTTCTCTTATCCACAGGCTGGCAGTAGTTTCTATAAACGTTTATTGGAAGTGGCAAGATCATTAAGGTCCCTGGAGAGAAATCACAGCCAGGTTTTATGAAATCAGATCCGATAAGCTGCGGGCTGGTGTGCAAATGCCTGAAATGAATGACTTCAGTCACATATCAACATTCCTATAAGAATATCTTCTCTTCTTGTCCTCCTACAAACTCACTTGGAGTAGACGTCCCAACCCAGGAGGTCCCAAAATCCAGATGCTCTCTCTTTAGCCCATGTCCAACTGGCTCGCAACACAAGTTCACCAAGCCCTTGACTAAGGAAGCATGCAAATTGAATGCATGCAAGCCTGCCAAAATAAGCTTCCCATGACTATCCTCATGAATATGATTCCTCTAAAATAGCTTCTTGTCAAGGTTTACGGTATTTTTAGAAAGGCTCGGGGGGCAAATGGATGAGCAGGATCCACCCACTCAATAAAGTCTGACATTCAGCTGCCGGAGAAGTCCCCGTGTGTGTACAACCTTTGGCTGCTGGTGACACAGACTTGTATGGGAAAAAAGCGTTGACGGGATTATGGAGAAAGGCATGGAGGGTGTAAAGGGGAAGCTGGCTTGGTTTTCAGTACTTAATTTTAACCATAATATCTTGCAATTAACAGATAGACCATAATCCGCTACTTCACCTGGATGCTTCATTTGTGCATGATAACACTAGCGCAAAGACAAAACATCATGTTATCCATGATCATATATATGTATCCGCCTGTCTATCTTTTTAACGTACCTTGTCCGTCACGCCTGTCTCTAATTCAATAATGGGATGGAATCGATTTACTGACTTATTCCCTTCAAACCACCTTCTTTACTCTATTTAAAACTGCAATGACATTGGGAGAGAAAGAGCAAAACAAAAAAAGTATTTTAAAGTTAAAAGGGAAAAATAAAAAGAGGTGTCAAGAAATGTGAAAGGTCACATCAGCAAGCCCCAAATCCAACGCAATAAAGTGCAATTTTGTCTCGGGGGTGCTGTCGACAAATTACTTAAGCTCTGCTTTATTATTTATACTGTCACCAGATCCTCTCGGTGACCTTGCTCCTGTGGCCACAGCAGCCTGATGCATCCGATTTTGGAAACCAATCAGTTCCGAGCCTGCTTTGAACTTGGGATAACCTTGTGTGAGACAGCTGCTGATCGATCGCTTTATACTCATCATGAGGTGCATACTAAACCTGTCACTAAAAAACCTTCAAAAAAGGAAAGACATATTTATACATTCTCTTCTAAATCACAGCAGACACATCATTTTAGGGGTGACAGAGCAATAAGATGACTCTCAATTTTCACGATAAATGTATCGACAGCGTATGAGTTATCTTTCACGTTCCTGACCAGTTAAATACCCTTAATGTTTTATAATTGTCAGCAAGATGAAATCCCAGCATGGAAAATTTCCCTTCAACCGTCAAAAAATGGATGCAAAACTCTAGGTCAAGAAGCCCTGCATTACTTTTGCCCATGGCTTGGGAGCATCCCTTCTCGGTGGAAAGAAAATGGGGAAAGAAGCCACCTCATGCTCCCAGGGAGGCAGGGGACCAGCTACCCCGTCTTCTCCCCTGGGCAACCAGAGAGGATTCCTCAAGCAGGGGATGAGAGATGCCAAACAGCAGTGTGTCAGAAGGGTTAGGGTCTCCCAAAACATATGGGACAGAGAGGGGAAATGGCTTTTCCCTATAATATCTCTTATCCTGAAAGATGGCCAAGTCCTACAAAAATGACGTATAGTTCACATCGTGTGATGTGAGAGGACAAAAAACTAGGTAAGACATGGCACGGTGCTGGCAAGGCAAGAGGACACTAGTCCCAGCCCCTGTAAATTCCATCAATTCTCCCCAAAATCCCCTGGTTTGATGGGAGATGGGATCTTCCGCTCCAGTCCCAACTTCTTCATCATTTTGTATGTTGAGTTGCAGATGCCGAAAGCTCTGCTGATGGCTTTAAAAGTAAAAAAACCGTGTTCATTTATTATTTTGCTTAAAAAATGTACTTACAGCATTATTGTGATTGCTTTTGGAAATCTCTTGGCTAATTCTCTTTGACAGACTGCTTATGTGTAGTCAGTACGTACAAGTGCAATGACGCATTTAAAACAAATTGGATGCAGTTTGCTAATACTGTGCAACAGGCATCCAAAAAACCAAAAGAAATTCCAAAAATATATAATGAAACCAAAACACGTGTAAAATCAAGCAAGCAAGCCCTTCACATGCTTAATAACAACAGCCACATTTGAATTCTGTTTTATTCCCAGCTACAAAGGTCAAAGTACACTTTCAAATCAAATTCCTACAGACTAACAGAAGTTACACAGTTCATCCCTACGAAGCTTAAGAATAAATCTCTTCAGTCACTTCAATAAAAACATCAAAATGAAAATACTCCCAAGCCATGTCCTAAATCAGAAATCGGGGTATAATCCTCATCCTGAAATTTAGAATATGAATTCAACTTCTGTCCTCCAACTTCCTTAATTTGAGCGTGCCACTCCCTAAACAGAAACTCCCAAGGTTTTGCAGCATATGCTCCTTGCTTGACAAAATGACAGTGAAAAACATACGTGATGTCTTATTTTATCACCTCCAAAAGAAAAGGGACTCTTTCAAGGCATTGGGAGGGCAGTTCAAAGAAATACAGAATAAGTTTAAAAATTAATATTGGTGTGTTTGTAAGAAAAAGCTTCGGTTCTGGACCAGGTTGAAGAAATCTGCTGTGCTTAGATACTGGGGAGGACGCTTGGGATACTCCCTGGGAATATAACAGAGATGGCATGAATGGTAGAGACAGTTTGACCACAGTTGTGCAAGATGATGTGGAAATAACTCTGCGCTCTGTGGGAAAAATACACGTATGCCAGGTCAGGGCATATTTCTTCTGGGTACCGCTTTGCAGATGCCACAGCGTCTTCCCATTTGGTACTTAAAATTCTAAATGCGCATCTGTATGCTGGCGTTCTGAGACTTCTCAAACAAGAAAATGATTTTTTGACCTCTGGAAGAGTTGGTGATTTAAGTTCCTAAATTAATAGGTAAGAGGTGTAATGGGGAGACATCTCGAGCAAGCTCGGAGGCATGAATGCTGATCAGCATCACATCCGCATTCAGCGACATTGTGGAGCTACGCAGATGCACGGCTCAAACTTTCTATGCTGAGATTCCTGGGTTTTTCTGACTCCTGTTGAGTTAGACATAATTAAGAAAGAGCCCTTCTCTGGATATTTTGGTAATTGTGCTTCTTGCCCCAGCTATCACAGGCGAAACCACCTGGAAAATCACAGCTGGAAGTACATAAAAAGAAAAGATACAAAGAACATATGATCCAAATGGGGAAAAATGACAAAAAGTCTGTTCTTTAATTAAAGGCTTTTAAAATTAAGGCTGAGCGCTTCACAAGAGCTTCTAGGAGGCAAGATATCAACTCCCTGTGTACTCTTGATGGGACTTTTTTGCTTATGGAAACTGGGGTTTGTAACCTACCCTACCAAACCACCCCTGCCAGAGCTTGTACTTCACTCCTGCAGCTAAGAGGAGAGGTATCTCCTGCATAGGGGATGTCAGAAAACATGATGAAGAAGGAGATGTTCAGATCTAGGTCAAACACGAGCATCCTGCAGAATCTCCCAAGCTTTTCTCCAAGGTTTCTTGCAAATCTGAACGACAGGGGTCCCTACTGAAATGTCACTGAAACGACTAGCTTCCTGTAACGATCTCACCCTAACGAATATCAGTGCCCTCCTATGGAAGAGTTGGGATTTGAGAACCACCGTTTCTTTCTCTCCTTCCAAATAAAATACATACTCCTAAGGAGTCGCTAATTAAAATGCCTTCATTCAGCCTCCTCTTCAGCACGGACAGGCATCACATGCAAGAAACCAGAGTAATCAGAGGGATCAGGAGTAAATACCATCGTCCACATGTCCCGTTACTTTGAAACGGCAGCACAGGAGCCACAGCCCAAGCATTTGGGCAATGCCTGTTATGCAGAATGGGAGAGGAAAACATGTGGCTTCTTGCACTGCTGGAGGTTTCCAACCATTTAAATGCATGATTACCTCCTAGGATGACGACTACTCCGAAACACATTTCAAGCTTTTCCTCCCAAAACTACAAATACAAAAAAAAAATTTAATCATCTTACCTAGACAGCTAAAAAGGATAAATGAGAAAACGTGAGGAGCAAGGGTTCGCAATTACCCAACTGCTCAGCTTTACTAAACTAGCTCACAATTCCTATCACATGAGCTAAATGTGTTGGGAAACATTAGACATCTGTTACCAAACTGTCATCTTGATAGAAAACTTGGCTTCGTTCCACCTGCGCGCTGCCAACTAGATGTAAATTGCAACCAAATGGGAACCAACCACCAACTCCCTGATAAGAGCAAACATAACCATTTTGGGTGGATAAAACCAGAATTTTGGAGCCTTCCTCGGTGACAGACACCTGCTTGTTTAACACCTATTTTGTCAGCCTCATATTTAGTTTTGTTGGCTGGCCTGATCACTACAGCACCCATCGTAGAGACAATGCGCTTCTGCAGATAGAAACACTGAATCTCTGCAAAGACTTCAATAACTTGAGTTGCAATAGTTGGATGGTGATGATCAGACCCAGCCTGCAAGAAGACACACGCGAAATGAGCCGACGAGCCACAGGTGGGGTGGGCAAAAAAAATCCATCACAAAAGGAAACCACATTTCTGTGTCCACTACATAAGAGGTTTACCCCGGTCTATCTCCTTATGGTTCTTAAAATATAACTAATTTCTTTTTAGGATGCTGCTTCAACTGCTGCGGCACTTAAAAAAAAGGGGGTTTGTGATAAATGAAATAAAAAATTGCCTCAAATCCTCCATTTTGTGACTCTTTTTTTCTATACACCTGAACTGAACATATTTCAGCCCTGTCAAAATAACCCACCTGGGTCTACTCTACTCATGGCACCCAGCTGCTGTTTGCCTGCCTGGTACCCTGAAATCACAGCAGGTTTTCTAGACCGGATTCATGCTATTAAGAGAGATGCAATTCCAAACGTGAATGAAAAGTGGCAGAGGACATGGCTCGAATTCATGTAACGAGGAAGCTTCGTTATCTGAAAGCGATGCAAGGAAGAGCAGATGCAGCAAATGGTGGCAGGGCTCCCATGCCTTCCCTTCTGCGCCGGCCAGCCCTCTTCCCCACCTGCTCAAATGAAACCGAAAAGCTCAGGTTCGCGTATTTCTGAGTGATTTAGGACAAGGGGAAATCTATGAATGGTCGTATGGGTGAAAGCGAAATAAAAAGCACCTCGTGTCAGGTCCACGTGAGTTCCTTACCTTCAACTATGCCCTGTTTGAGTGGGGCTCAGAAGATTTAGCCACATTCAGGCAACAGACAGAAGCATGGCACAGCGACAGTGTATTTTACACAAGCAGCAAGATCCAGAGCCTGGGAATGCCTGAAAGCAAATTCTTGAGAGGCATTGAGAGCAAATCTGTATTTCTTTATGGTGCATTGCCACTCATCCTCTCAGAGGTCCCACCCCATGTGCAAAACCCTTCTTATCTAGCATTCCCTCCAGGTATCAATCCACTTGGGTCAGTAAGCTTTGAGCGGGGGGGAGATCTCCCTTGACAAATCATCGCAGCAAAGAGAAATAACCGAGGGGGTGAACCCAAAACCCTGTTGAGGAAGATCGTAACATGCTCATCAGACTTCTCTAAGAGTCTGATCCTGCAAGATGAAGAGCGGTCTCAGGTCTCCATGGACTTGTATTAGCTGAAAGGGAGATGCTCACCCCAAAATTACACTCAGGCAGAACAGGCAGTGGTAGCAGAGAGTAACTATTTCCTAAATACCGTCACTCTGTACAGGAATTGCCTATGTTTTTTGTTTCTTCCTCTGGATACCATATGTCCATCTCTCTCGTGATGCACAAACGCACCTTTTAACTTCCAAATGTCCCTTTCAGATAAACGCTCGTATTGGTAAGAAAAAAAAAATATCAAGAAAACACCAGGTCATTACCTATTTCACTATCAATCGCGTAACGTTACAGAAAAGCTGAATTCATTTCAAACTCTGTCACGTTATTGCAATTTATTAGCTCATTCACAAATACAGGATCACAAAATTGTTCCAGGACATCTCATTGGCAGTGAAAGCAGGAAAACGTCGATCAAAGACAGTGAGCTGTTGGATAAAAGTACCAGCACAAGACGACTGTGATATCTCCCATCGGCAGTAAGGCCACTGTTGCCCACCTGGCCCCAAGTTGCATTAACCAGGGAGCACTGGCATGCCATTGCCCTAAATCCAAATGGGGTTTTCTGGCCTTTCACAGAGACAATGGACTGATGGCATGGTAGTATGCCCATAAATAATTTCTGCCTGGTATTTGCTATCCTAATGCTAACCCATTCCTGAGAGGGAAGGGTGCTACCGTGTTACCCACAGATCTTGACTTGTAAGACAGGATTTACTCGCAGATGAGGATTTGCTGCCCTGCACCAAGGTAGACCAAGGAGGGGAACATCGAACTCATCTTCTACTCTTCCATTTTTCCTAACTGCAAACAACACTGAAAAGTAAAAGGTGTATATCAATCTATCTACATGTAGCTGTAGACAGATACAGGGAGAAAGTATGATAACTAACAACCCAGCTTTTCCTTAGTTCAGGTCTCCTTCTTCCAGACCATCCTTCTGAGGTCAGCAGTGCAGTGGCTTTAACTCCCGATTTAGCTGCTACCACTTCCTTCTATGTCTCACACCTTCGACTGAAAATCCAAATCAAGAGAGATTTCGTTTGGATTTTTAAAAGCAATGCGCTAGTGGCGATGATGCAATTGAAAGCTACAGCTGCACGGACCATTGCATCGAAAAGAAAGGCTGTCTTTCTTTTCAAGTTCATGTTGTCGGGGCTGGGAATTTCTCTTGGACCCACCAGCACTTGAACTCGCAGCGTACTTGCCTTTAATGACTTTCACATCAGGAGAAATAGCATTACCTCCTGGTTTAGATTTTCTTACAGAAAGTGAACATTTGAGTGGCAGCTAAAACAGACATTAAAGCTATGGCATCTCTAACTTCCTCTGGAAGGGGAAGGAGATCTGAAATTAAAAACATAAAGTTAAAAAACTAACAGAGAAATTATTTTTCCCCCCTACTTTAAAAGCACATTACTTTTCAATTAGAACTCGGCAACGTGAACGTGGTATTATGCTGTCATAATAAGCTGTGCTCATCGTAAGTTGTTTCACTAGTTAAGCAAATAGAAGATTTGTTTGAATTATGGGGCTTTGAAGACTTGCTACTGCAGAGACCCGTTTCACCGAGAAATGTAATTGAATGCACTCAAATACAGTCAGTTAAAACAGCTCAGGAAGACCTTTTCATCACCCAGGCTCTTTAAAAAGTCTTAACTTCGAAGCTAATATTGCTGAACTCCTAAAGGTGCCAAGAGATTGGTAATGCCTTATTAAACAACTTATGCCTGTTGGGTTCAGTACCTCCAGGCTAGCAACAGTATGAGCCCTTATCTGCCCTTATCTGAACACAGGATGCGCAAGGCACAACTTTATTAGGAAAAAAAACCCCCTAAAATCAGAATTTCACCTTTTTTTTCAGATGGTCGCTGTGGGATGCTCTCCTCTTGGAACACAGGGAAATGCATCGCTCCTTTAAAATGCGTGACTGCTCCCATGTATCTAAGCTCACAATCGAACTGCTCAGAAAAAACAACCCTCCGTTCTCCAAGTCAAGCAGATGTAAGGGGTTTGTGTTAATCATAGAATGGTTTAGGTTGGAAGGGATCTAGTTCCTACCCCCCTGCCCTGGGCAGGGACACCTCCCACTAGACCAGGCTGCTCAAATCCCCATCCCGCCTGGCCTTGAACCCCTCCAGGGATGGGGCAGCCACAGCTTCTCTGGGCAACCTGGGCCAGGGGCTCACCACCCTCACAGCAAAGAATTTCTTCCTGTCGGTATACTTTGCCTGCCTGCATCCCATTATTACACATCCACACAATGCTCACGTGCCAGAAACACGCCAAAATTTTGGTGGAAGAACCAAGCAAACTGGGAAATAAAATGCCAGATGATTAGAAGGTGATAATGCCACACGGGTACGAAGCAGAGTGCTTTCAGTAGAGCACAAGGTTATCAGGGTTGTTTTTAGGGAATAGGGTCCCTGGTTTTCACTGAAAGTCAAAGGGAGGTCATCACTGAAATGCGCATTTTATTTTCTAGATGCACGTGTTTCTCCCTCAACTTCTAACGAAACAGCCCGATGCTTCCAGCAGGATTCTCTCTCAAGGTCCTACTTCAGGAAGTCCTGGTTTCAGCTTTGGTTAAAATAACATTTGCACTTTTGTAATACGCCTAACGCCAGGAACGGCCTGAAATAGTTCAAACAAGATACACTACAGAATAGCCTGACTTACAAAACCAAGACTTTAATCAATTTTAATTAAAAGGGGCGGAGGGAGGATGTGGAGCATTCCTTCCTCTGGTGGTGTTTCCTGTTCTGTACAGTGTTAAAAGCTATTGCTTAAAGAGGAGGGTTGTTTCTTCTCCCCCCTTTCTTTTTGGTCTTTTTTTTTTTTAACTCTGGATGTTGCTAGCTGGAGAACTGCCAAAGAATTGCCAAAGAACTGCCCCACTGGCACTGTATTGCACCTCTATCTTGGCTCAGCAGTGAGGGATCGAACCCAAAACAGTTGCTGATACTGTGTACGGTATGCTGCGTTAGCCTGGGTGGGAAACTCACTGGTGACAGCGGAAAAATAAAACATGAATAACTTTTTCTGACTCCCAGGACAGGCAGCAATGGGACAACCTGAAATTCCACACTAAACAAAATTCTAAGGAAAAGCCAATGATTTTTCACAGCACCTCACACGCTGCACTCAGAGCTTGACATCTTAATTTCATTTCAATGAAAATAACATAAAATATAAAATGAAAGATCATTTAAAAATGTTATTTATCAACATCTTTCTTCCCCCAAATAAATCCATGTTCAAATCACATATTTCTACAAAGCAGCTCCTCAACAATTCCACATTTTCATTAGAAAAGCCCTTACCAGCGTTCCCTGGGCAAGTACTGACACAGCTGCCAGGTGGAAGAAACACTGATTTACTATCCTCCCTCTACACATACCCCAATACCATCACGTTTCAATGCCAGCAGATACGCGGTATTGGATTTTTTTTCAGTTTAACTATGAGTTTTTTAAGGATATTCAGCTGAAATATTACATCCGATAGATAAAAGGTAGCTATTATATGCTTTAGCTCACTACCGTCCACGAGAGTTTCATGTCCTGGCCACCCCATCCCTACTTCCAAGAAAGCTGTTGGGGTTTTCTTGGTTTTGGTTGTTTTTTTTGGGTTGTTTTTGTTTTTCTCCTGCAGCTGTGCTCATTACAACAGAAGTGTGGGTTAAGTACCAAATTGCAAAGCAACATTTATCGTGCTCTCAGACACACGCGTCGCAAAGAGAAAGCTCCTCTGCCTGGCTGATGGGAATAAACCGAGAGCGCAATGCACTTCAGCTGGCTTCTTTATCTTTGCTGTGCCAGCACCCTGCAGTATTCTGCCTTAATGGCCTTCTTGGCACACTTCTCTCTTCACATGCTAATGCTCATGTGAAAAAGCAACCTTTCAGAATAAAACATTAGATTTATGTTGTTGGGTTGCAGCACAACATCTAACATCCCACTGCGGGGTGACACAGCTGGAGTCAAATGTAGTTTGTTGAAGGATTGGCAGGAACTTTTTACTTATATTAATTTTACATATATTAACTCCTTTGTAACTCTTCCTAAATCATGGGTCACTACTGAGATAAACTTTGATTTAAATCCCCAGATTCACCAGCTGAATCAGCTACAGTTTGGGTATACTCAGCAATACTAAATTCTATTGTAGCACTTGCACCCTAACTTTTAGAGTAATCCAAAGTCAGTGAAAAATAAACCTGCCTTGGCGATGCTAACTGCCCCTGAATAATTTACAAGGATAAAAAAGTATTATGATAAGGAAGGACACAACTCACTAACTTCCCTCTATTCTCCTCATTAGCTCTGAATTTAAAAGTTTGGATCTGTAAACAAGAAAACGTATTTGGAAGATAAGGCACCAAGGGTTTTTCCTTTCACCTTTCTGATTGACTTCAGAGGAAATACCTACAGATCCCTTATTTTTTCCTTTGGAAAACACCAAGGAAAAGCCATGCTTATGAGAAGTACTCAGGAAAAAAGCAGTTCATATTAAAACTCCAAACAACCTCTTTAAGGCCAATAAATCCCAGCTACTAAACTCGGTTAAGAGGTGCCACTATGTACCAGAGAAGAACACCGAAGTTATTTTAAGGCTCCTTGTTGGGAGTCACCCGGGAAGAGCCATAGCCGTGTTACAACCTTGGAAAGTGAGATGTGATCTCAAGGAAAATTCAGTCTAATTACAGCTTGAAATTGCGCAAATCACAGTTACTTCTGCTTGTTGCTCTTCTACTTTATAAAATCTCACGATCTAGTTGCAAACTGCTAATTAGATCTCATGAACCCCAAATCTGCTCATCTAAGCACGAAAACACTAAGCGTCCCTTTTGCCTCCAGCCTTAATGTAGGGCTGTGTTGCTTGCATAAGTAACGGCTCACCATGGCAACAGCGATGCTCAGATTAAGAAGACCTGGTTGCAGCTTTCTTTCTCTTAGATCTTTTAAAGAATGTGGAGAACAGATCGATACATCGCTGATGTTAGACATACTTATTTGTCCAATTCACCGTGTTCACCACTTATTGCACATTTGTTCAAGTCCCATGGGATTGCGCGTGCTATGTTTTGCCCTCATTTCTTTTTTCACATGGCCCTAATCCGCCAGGAAAAAATCCCTTGCTAGATGGTTTCCAGCTTGATGACTGCTCAGAAGCAGATTTCTACCTTGAGTGAACTAGTGCCTCTTCTCCAAGGGCTTCCCAGAGTCATTTCTGCAGTGTTGCCTGCAGTCTCTTCCAAATTCTCGAGTAGACCCGTCTGTGACAGGACCTGGAGATGTTGCTGTAAGCAGATGGGTGATCTCTTAATCCAGTGGCTCCCCCAAAATGCCCACAGATCATCAGCGAGAGCTATTAATTTCACTGGGGTCGCCGGCCTAAACCTCCCAAAGTGTTACTGCAAAACCCTCAAGCTTTTATTCCTTTGGCCAATGTCAGAGTGCTCCAGCCATGCCAGCACTGCTGGTGGAAGTTCTTGCATCTGGCATGTTTCATCCTAATTTACTTTGAAAAAAAAAAAAGGTGACATATAAGGGGAAGGCGAGGAGGAGGGGAGTACTACATAAAATCCTACCGAAAAAGTGGAAGCAGGCAGGAAGCAGATTTTTCCTTACAAAGCAAGTACGTGTGCACACAAAGCGAGGTTTTTCGCTCCGCTTGTTTATTCTGGCAGACAGATGAAACTGTGGGAAGAGATCAGTGAAACTGGGTTCCACACAACCAACCCCATCCCGGCATCACCCTGTGTCAAACCCGCTTTTAATTTGGCTTATCTGCTAAGATTTTGCTTTCTTGTGTGAGTATCGCTTTAGAAAGCAGAATCAATGTCTTGGGCCATGCAGGTCCTTTTGGTTCCACGTGAGAGAGAGAACGCAGAGGCGGAAAGTTTCTCCTGGAGCTTAACAACTCTACACAAATAGCGAAGGCCAGTATCTAGCTAAAGTCAAGAAAAAGCATCAAAACGAAGGGCCAGTTTAAAGGAAATATGGAGAAATGAAAAACTAAAGCAACTGTGCATGCACCATCCTACAAATATCTAAGAAAGGTCCAAGAAAGAAGAGTAGAACTAGAAGGTCTAGCTCTCAAAAAGGCTATGGCATGACAAATGTGTAGGAAGCATGACATCACAGAATCACAGAATGGTAGGGTTGGAAGGGACCTCTGGAGATCACCTAGTCCAACCCCCTGCCAAAGCAGGGTCACCTAGAGGTGAAGAGACATGACCATCATTGAGATGACATAATAGCAGCTACAGAAGACACTGGAAACATGAAGGCTACATCAAGTAGCCTGTCCTAAGGAAAGAGTGATTTGTTGTGTTAAATCAGGTTAACAAATCAGATTATCAGGTCACACAGATCATCTGTAGGTGGAAATTCGAGTATAAACAGGGAAAGAGAGTATTAGGGTAAGATTACTGACCATCCATCAGACGGGCAAGAGAGTCTGTGATCTGCTGAAGGAGCTCTGACAAGACCTCAGCAAAGACAACACAACCAACATGAATGCGCAACAAACTCTCGATATACTATCTGTCAAGCCTAAATTATTAGGCATATTTAATAATTATTTTAGGAGATGGCAAATCAGGTGGCCCAAGAACAACGAAAACTTGTGACTTGATGTTGAATGGTATTCAAGACTCATTTCAAAGTACTACCATTGAAGAACCTCTCTGTAACAGGAACCATGATGTGTTGAGGTTTAACACTGCTGGACGCCTGAGAAGAGGCTTAAAATAAAACCACTATTCCTGCACTTAGAAAATCAAGAAAGGAATTCCAAGAGTAGCTAAAAGAGTTGATTAAAAGAATTAAATCTTAGCAGCAGCACGTAGGTATCTGGAAGCACATAGCAAACATAACCATCTATCAAATGTGGACCTAGGATAGGTCAAAAGGAAGTTGGTGTGGCTGAACAGCAGCATGAGACAGTACATTAAAAGCAAGAAGGCATCCTTCAAATATGAAGCAGTTTCAAACAAATCAATAAAGAGAAAAGAAAAAAAGAACCAAACCCTGTCCGGTTGAAAGGAAAAAACCCATAAGGCAGGACAAAAAAAAAAAATAATGCAAGTAACAACTTCAAAAGGCTTAAAAACAAATAATAAATCCTTCTCAATCACAGCAGCAGCAAGGAGCCTGACCGTAGGCTGTAGGGTCTCCAGAGGCTCATGCTCTAGAAAGAACACACTGAGAAGAACAAAGCCGTGTGAGAAACGCTCAGTGCACTTTTTACCCCTGGGTTCAACATGGAAGACCTTGGGGAGATCCTCCCACCGCAATCTTCCTTCCCAGGGGAATCACCAGAGTAACCGCCTCCAATTGAAGTGTCAGTAGGGGACCCAAGTCGACCAAAGGAACGTTAACCCACCTCCAGGCCCAGATGGGGTTCACCCAGCACTTCTGCCATGAACTCAAGGTGAACTACTAACTGTGGTTTGTAACCAGCTCTGCTTGCTGAGGGATGGAAGTGGCTTTTTGATGTGATCCAGAGTGCTGTACTTGACTAAGCCCAACATCTGTCCTAACAGAATTAGTTGACACATGGATAAATCTGACTTCTTTGGGGAAGAGCCAACATGCTTCCCAAGTCTACTGGAGCTCTTTGAAGGAGTCGCCACACACATGGGCAGGAGAGATCTGGTTGATATAGTTGGCTTGGATTTCCAAAAGGCATTTGACTAGGTTTGAAAGGCTGTTAGAGAAATTAAGCTGCCATGAGATAAGAGGAAAGGTCTCTGCATTGATTAAAAAATGGTTAAAAATAGGAAAAAGCAGTTTGTAATAAATGACTGGTTTTCCTAATGGATGGAGGCCAACAGAGCTCAAATCTTTCCTGCTCAACATCTTTATAGGTGATCTGTAAAAACAGGGGAATAAGTAAAATGACAACATTGGTCAAGGATATTAAATCACCAAACATAGCAAACAAAAGCCCAAGGTGAAAAACTGCACATGGACTTAAAGATACCAAGGGACAAGGTAATACATTCACTTGAAATCCTGCAGAAATGCAGTGATGAACATCAGGGAAAAAAAAATATCCTGATCTTACACATGCAGTAATGAGTTGATTCATCCACCTTTACCCCCCCTTCCCATCTCAAAACCTACAGAGTAGAATTGGAAAAGGTACAGAGAAGTGTGATGGTAAAGAGCACAGGTCTGGATTGGTTTCTGTTGCAGGAATGACTGTGTTAGGGGCTTCTTCCTGGAAAAAAGACAACTCAGGTAGGAAATGACAAAGGTCTAAAACTTGGGTGTGCCATGGAAAGCAGCTAAACGGATTCAGGGGAAAAAACCCAACCCACTAAGGACTACTAAATATACAGACAGCAGGATGTCCCCGAGTCCCAAATCGTTGGAGACTGGTGGATCGCAAATCAATAAACATCTCTTTGTTCTTATTCTCCTTCCCAGATACCTGCTGTTGGGCACAGCCAGAGACAGGATACAGAGTTAGCTACATCTTGATGCAGTGAGGCCACTCCTATATTGGCACTTCCAGTGTGTCTGTATATAACTGGAATAAATTGAGAAACTCAAGGCTCCTACTTGTAATGTATAATAGCATTTAAAAAACCAGAGAGTTGTGTTTCACAGTGCCTGGTGCCTGATCTGGAAGCCTGTTTGTGTTCTACATGGGGAGAGATGAGCTGTTCAATCTTACAACTTGTCTTTACTAGATAAAAGGAAGTTTTAATCAGACATTTATTTAACACATGGCGCCTAACATGAGGAAAAAGCATAGTTCTCACTTATCCACTGATGCAAATCCTAAATTCACCACATGAGAAAACTACCAAGTGCTTTGTCAACATTTGAATATTATCATGTGCTAATTAGAGGGAGAGAGGGGAAAAAAAGGAACCAAACAAACCACTCTAATCCCCAAGTTTTTCTACTGCAGATGACTCCTTGGCTTGAAAAGTGATGTAAGTCATCTCATTCGGGGAATACCAGGAAGCTGGAAGGCTCAAAACTCCTCACGGCACAGCAGTTCAACAACTCATATGCCACTCTTCTAATGGAGGAAAATACTTCCTAACGTACCTCCCATGTACTCCGCTCATTTTGGAGGAGGGCCCATGGCATCCCCAGGAGCTGAACATGACTCACACGGTTGAGTGCTTCCCAAAGCACACCTCCAAGCCACGCTCCCATACCACAAAACTGAAATGTCACTGGCTACACATCACCTACTTGGTGCAGTGCCCCACATTTGGAAAATCTAATTGAGTTAAGGTAACAATGGGTGTACCAGCACGTATGGGCAGGTGAACTTAGAGAGGACCAAGGGGCTCTGCTGAGAAACACTGATGGTAATTCAGGGGATAACGGATCAAAAGCATCAAGTTTCCTGGAAGCTTCTTAGCTTCCCATCCATTTTTCAGCTGACACAACTTCTGAAAAGCACTTTCCCATACTTCCACTGGAGGGCAGGAATATCCCACGTTTCCACAGGCGACCCTTCAGCTCATTGCCACACACCCATACACTTAAAACAGCTTTAGCAAGGCTGGGCCTGGGAGAGACATTTCTTGTACACTTATAGACTTTAATTTGGTTTCTATCCTGCTTTTATGAGCATCTTCATTTTTTTTCAAAACTACATAATTATTTTCACAAAACAACTCCAATATTCCCAGTTTACCCCCATATCAATACCCCCTCCAGTGCCCCTCTGCCTCTGCTCCCTGCATTACCTGCAGCGCTCCAAGATCCCCCATGTTCCCCACCTACCTTTCCTATAGGTACCACAAATACATTGGAAGTATGTATATATGTGCTGACCGGCAGGTTAACATCCTCACTGCTTCCCCAGGAGGCAGGAAAAATATTTTAAAAGGTTTGCAGAGCTGATCAGGGGAGCTACGGCTTGTATTGGTTGTATCTTTATTAGTGAAAACTATCATCAAGAGTAGAAATAGTGGACACAGGAACAAATTAGATACGCCGTCTTCCATAAAGGGACATGTTGGAGTTACTTAGGGTTCAGGCATAAGGTTGATCTGCTTGACAGAGTTTATTTGGTTTCCAAAAGGCATCTCAGAAGGTTTGCCAGCAAGGGCAACTAAAGGCAAGAAGCTGCCAGGACACAAAAGGAAAGGTTTTCTCATGGAGAAATAACTGCTTCAGAGAGTGGAGGGCAGTCACCTGCAATCCTGCGTGGTGCTGTGCTGGGACCTGTGCTGTTTGATGGATTTAAAATTCACGTGCATAAAGGTTCCATAGCAGAGCATCAAGGTTTTCTGTTGACATTGAGATATTCAGAGTAGCAGAAAAACCAGGGTGAACCATGAAGAGCTGCAGAAGGACCTTAGGAGATTTGGTGACTTGACAATAAAGTGTTGGATGAAATGAAACAGAGATGAACTGCATAACATAGGCATAGAAAAAATAACCCAAAATTCTAATGTCAAAAGACAGGCTCTGAGATGATCGTTCCCCCTCAAGAGTTTGTAACAGTCCCATGAAAGCATCATCTCAGTGCTCCGGCATGGTCAAGAAGACAGACTGAACGTTAGGGATTACTAGGAGAGAAGCAGAAACCAGACTGCCTTTATACAAACCTACAGCACCCGGTACCCCCATGCCCTTCTGGGGTAATGCTGGACATGGTCTGTGATAAGGAACTCTTTCCACATTTAAGTACCTAAGTTTTACAGAGTAGTTCTTCAACAACTGAAACCAAAACTGTCCATTTTTTCTTGCTATTTGCTATAATGACCCTATGTTAGCTCATTAAGCGGGAAATAATTCTGCGGGTGAAGCTTTTTCCACTGTCTCCTTCTCTGCCAGTTACATTCACATCTGAGGACTGAAGATAGGAGAGAGTAGGACGGTGCTGGCTCCAGTTCCGCCTTGGCTTTTCTGATTTCCGGTTAATTCGCTTAATCTCTCCGTATGTTTCCTTATCTGTAAAATGAAGATACACTAGGAGACTTATTCCAGAACAGACCATCTGTGGGATGTCTGGGATCAGGTCAAAGGTCCATTTTGCTCAGTATCTCCTCTGGAGAACAGCCGTGAGGAAGCACAAGGAGAAGCAGGACAAGCATGTAGTGATATTACATATCATATTATGATATTTCCTTGAATACTCTGGCAGTCTCTCGAGGCTTGATGGGTTTGCAGGAGCTATTGTGAGGTGCTACATGAAGGAGCAGAGTTTTGCACACCAAAATGATCCTGGTGGTCGTGAACCTCATGAGAGGCTCCATAACAAGGGCTTTGCCAGGAAACATTGCTTGGGATCCTCCTTGGCCCACACAAGTGGAGGACTGGGCCACTGTTTCTACTGTTGTAATAAATCCAAGTTTTTTTCATTAAACTCTTAAGTATCTTTGTGGCACGCGGATGCCCAGAGCTGCTTTTTCCAACAGAAACCCAAGCAGTCACAAAGGGATGATCCCCTCTGCTCTGTGATACGATACAAAGCCCAGATCACAGCAAGGATTTCTTGCACTTCAAACACTTCTCCAATATCACTCGGTGGTCAGTCTATACACAAAAACCTTCCAAAAGTCCATTTCTGTTCTCAAAGAGGACCACACACTTCCTTTAACGAGTAGGTTTTTCTCCTCCATCTTTCAGCATCTTTAACAAAGAACAAAATTCCAACAGCTAGCTGCTCACCAAGAGGATGGAGAGACCCAGTAACACTTATTTTTTAATGTAATAAAATAATACTCGGCCAAAACGTAAATGGTGATTTCTGGGGAAGAACTACAAAGCCAAACACATGGTTTCTGATAAAGATCGTCTTCCTGCATTTCCCCTCCGCTAATGGCTGCGCTGTCACTTGAAACTCCCCAAAGAGACTTAATGCTGCCTTCTTTTCCTGGAATTAGCAGCAGTGGTTTCAAATTAGCTTCCCTTTGCCTGAAAATGAATTAGAAAAGGCCTGAACTCAGCTACCTGCCAAACAGGCGTAATTTTGTGAAATTCTACGGTCAAGCACTTCAGCATCGAATGCTGTCAACTCCTGATTAACACCAGGCGAGCAGGGAGGGTCAGAACTCGTCTGTAAGTGATACACAGGGATTAGGAATGTCTGCATCCAGCAAGGCTAAACAAAAAATCGCTTTTTAAATAGGTAGCAGCGTTTTATCTTATTAGGGCATAAAAATATGTGCTTTGTTTGTTTATTTTCTAGTTGCAATGCTTCCTATGCAAGGCCATGCAAGACCTGCAATAGCCCTTTTGACCGAAGTCGTGGTATTTCCAAAAGCTGCTGGGGCTTCAAAGGGGCCAAACCCCTCCTCTGGGATCACAGAGGGAAGGACAAGCCTATTTCAGCTCAAAGTCTGTGAAAAAAGGCTTTTCACCCAGAGCCTCCAACCCCAGCAGCAGCCGCTGGTGTTGAGCTATGTTGAAATACGCTGCCCTCTCTGTCCCCGCTGTGCACTTGCCTTCCCTGCTATTTGTTTCCTGCTTAGCTGCTCTAATATTCTACATTACTCCTATATTTCTCTTCATTTCTCCGTGCACCTTTTCTATTCATCTCTAGCGCGGTGCAGGTTGCCCTCCCAAAAAGCAGTGAAACCACAGAATCACAGAATGGTAGGGGTTGGAAGGGACCTCTGGAGATCATTTAGTCCAACCCCCTGCCAGAGCAGGGTCACCCAGAGCAGGTTGCACAGGAACGCGTCCAGGCGGGTTTGGAATGTCTCCAGAGACGGAGACTCCACCACCTCTCTGGGCAGCCTGTGCCAGGGCTCTGTCACCCTCAAAGGAACAAAGTTCCTCCTCATGTTGAGATGGAACTTCCTATGCTCAAGTTTGTGCCCGTTAGCTCTTGTCCTGTCACTGGGCACCACTGAAAAGAGCCTGGCCCCATCCTCCTGACACCCCCCCTTTAAGTATTTATAAGCATTGATAAGATCCCCCCTCAGTCATCTTTTTCCAGACTAAAAAGACCCAAGTCCCTCAGCCTTCCTTCACAAGAGAGATGTTCCAGCCCCCTCATCATCTTGGTAGCCCATGTTGGCTGGAGATGCTCTTTTGCGATTCCAGACACCCAGGACCTAAAAAAATCATCTCTCAAACATCAGATGCATGTCTGATGCACCACAGTCTATGCACAGTCTATGCACCACTCTGTTTTTTTTTTAGTTTCCAAGGTGAAGGAAATGGGGGCCTTTTTGGTAGCTCCATCTTCTTGAACAGCTATTATTCCCAAATTAATCTCGTGCCTTTGTCCCGGCAGCTCGGTGTTTCCTACTATGTTGTCTTTACATGTGTAGTTTCACGCTTTATTGCTGTTGACACCACTGGGCTGCAGCAGCACGAACCTGTCCTTTCTGTGATATTTTTCCTTTAATCCTTAGTTTTTCCAGCAGTTCCCCATTATGGCTGAACCAAGAGGCAAGAGGCTTGCCAAAGACACCTGCAGTTTGGAGTAGCCACCTTCAGCTTGTCTGTGCTTGGAAGCATCCTGGTATGGTTTGGATACTCCCCCATGAGCACTAATTGATGTTAGGTGCCTACTTAGGACAACTTCAGATATAAGTCACATGGGGGAAGCCCAAAAGCCTGGGGAGGCCGGAGAGATGCAGCTCTGCTCTGCCTCATGGGAAGGGGCGAAGGAGTCCCAGGCTCTGGCATCCCGCGCTTGGATGCGCGTGGGAGTCAGTAGCGATGAACTGGAGGGATAATGTTTCCTCCGTAAACCAAAAGGCGGGGTATCCAGTAGATCAAACGATCAGCCAACCTCTCAGAATTCAAGGGCAGAGGTTTGAGATCGTTGCAGCTTTCCTCCTCCAGCTTTTCCTCCTCCATCTCTTCCTGCGGGGGCTGCAGCAGAGATCCTGTCGTTATCATGGGGGTCCAGGGGCTGTCCGCCATCTGAATCAGGAGTCCAGATCTTGTTTCAGGAACTCTCACAACGATGGGGCTAAATTTGCCGCCTGCGTCCTCAATGTGTACTACACAGTCAATCTCTTTGTGCAATCATCTTTTTCCTGCCACCTATGGATCTGAGCTACAATGCTACAAAGTGGTAGGTAAGATTTACCAATCCTTCCAGGTGAAAGTCTTCTACACCCAGTGGAGCCCCCCTGAGATCCCCAAGAATATCCTAGCCCACAGCAGATACCAGCAAGCTACGCCTCCCTAACCTCTTAAGCCCTAAAAGCTCACCAGCAGTCAAAAGACCTTCTGTTCCTCACCTGGCACCCTGGCTGTTTTGAGAAGGGTTAAACCTTGACTCCATAACCAACTCGGTTTAATTGAATGGACTATGTCTTTAGTAAACCTTTATGAAGTTGTCAACATCATTCCAACCAGTAGGTCCTTGGAGAGGTCCAAAGCCTTCAGTGGAGGTGGGAAGAGATCACTTTCTGGAGACCACAGGGTTCTCTCCCACCATGGGGATGTGCAACACCAGAAGGACCGCGCTGCTGCATCATTGCTTACCCTGACAAACATCTACAGAACATAAAGCCCTAAAACTACCTATGGAATAGAAGAGAAGTGAATCTAGTTGCTATTTTATTTATTTTCTTCTTTTGGAACAATTAAAAGATTCTTCAAAGCACAAAAGGACATTTCGGAAGGCTGCAGAGCACCTCAGTACCGAGGTCAGAAAGTCATGCTTGTACAATCTGGGGAATGGACAGCATTAAGTGACACATTTGCCCAGGAGAAGGGGAAGAATTAAGGTTCTTTCGTTGCCAAAAAAAAAAAAACCAAACAAAGGAAAAATCAGTTTGAATATGCACTTCCATCTTTGATAAAGACTGTAAATGCAATTTCATGGCCACCAGATAGGGACGATACATATACAGATATGGAGGTAAAATTGACTGTAAAGAGATGCCTGAAAATAAAGACCCATGAAACCAACTTCCTGGCATGGGTAAAAAACTATTTCTAGATGTTGTGTTAAGAGGTCAAGTGCTCACCTCTCCCCTTTCAAGCATTATTTTAAAGGATAATTTTAAAATCACTTTACTGCAAGAACAAAGCACCCAGGAAGCATAAACATTGAGGCATATCCTGAAGTTGTAACGTGGGACGGTGGAGATAATGTAACAGTATCAGTTTCTGATGTAGTACCTTGGATTGGTAGATCTTAAATGCTGTTTTTCAGATCAGGAAGACAAAGGACAGAGAAAAGCAACCTGCCCAGGGTTACTCATGGCACTGTTCAACACTACTGAGGAGTTAAAGGTTTTTGGGAACCCTGCTCCTTCCGGACCCAAAGAGTGGGAGTAGGGGAAGCCACACAAGTTCATCTCACACTACAGCTTACTAAACCTAACTCAGCAACACCAACTCAAACCAGCTTCAAGGCAGGCAGAAGCGAGAAGAAAAGCCATCTGTCAAGAGCAGGGTTATCTCAAGGTGATTGCCGCATCAGCCTGCAGAGAAAGGGGCATTCTGGAGAGAGTCTATAGACCAGATGGTCTTGAACAGGCCTGCTTCACCTTAAAAACAAGCATTTGTGAGAAAAAAATTAGCCTAAAGGGTTGGAGATACTATCTAGCATCCCAAAGGGTGCCCTTGTTTCAGCTGATACTGCGAGAAGCCTCTCACTATCTGCTGAGAGACATTTCTAGGTATTTAGGAACACAGCCGTGAACATCCACCTTGATGCACATGAACATTAAACCAAACGAATTACGTGTTCCAGAAACTGCTTTTAAGTCTTAGCCCTACTAAACCCCACCGCTTCTAAGCCTTTTTCCTGTGTATATCCTTGCAAAGTTTGCCAAATCCAGACCTGTTGAAACATGTAAAATTCATCTTTACATTTTTAGCGTAGCCTTAGACACTCTGTAGTTGAAACATTACGTTCTCATTCTTCCGAGTTAGACTGAAATGCAAAGTCTCGTAAGGAATTCATATACACACCATGGCGCTGCAAGAAATGTCCTTCAGGAGGTTTTTCTAATTATTTCCTACTAATTATTTCAGCTTATCTACATTACTCACCTTGATTCACCGACAGATACTGAAGCAGTGGATACTAAATGTGCTCTACTCTAATATAGGAATTAGAGTATGTTTCTCTGCAAAATGCATATGAGCATCTTGTTTCCAGCTCATGAGTTGTAATTAATTATACCATAAGGAGAGGGGGTTTTTATTTTTATTTGCAGTGGAGCACTTTGCACTAAAATAGCCATAAAGGCAAGCAATGCAAGTGGTTATCTCCTCCCCAGAAAATGTAAACCTAACTTTTAAGCATCATGCATGGATTTTCAAAGCAAAAAGCAATCAAGATGTTTCTGGAAGGAGGAAACTCAATTCCCATCAACTTTCTTGCTTCTAACTTGTCTTGATTTTTCCCTTCCCAGTTTATTTGGCTCCAAGCGTGTTTGTGCCTGGTGTACCACCCTGGCAATTCAGCAGAAAAACGGAGTTATGCTTTCGAAGACCTCTCTTCATCTCTTTATTCTCTATTGCTGTAACAGCCCAGGTTCCCATAGAAACTGAGAATAAAGAGAGAAAGCGTAAAATACAAATGAACAGGTCTAAGCTGGCAGTGTTGTGTTTTATTAGACGTATAAATGTGACAAACAGGCGCTGGGTACGGATTCCTTTCTAATGGAAAAGCCAGGTAACGCTCCACCTTATCAAATAAATACAGGGCATATAAATTTTAAAGACTGGAGTCAATGAGTGCTGACTATTAACAGGCTCATAGCGCTTTCTGAAATTGAATCGTTTTCTAGATTATTCATTTTCGGAGCAAGCCAAATACTTTCTCCTCATCTGCAGGTCTGATCCTGAATCCCCCAACCGCCCCAAATAGTTATCGATTCTCATCTATTGAAACTGGAGCTTTGCATTGCGGGAATGGGGCAACAAGCAGTAATTTCACGGGGGGTTAGGACCTTGTAAGGTGGACTTTATAATTTTAAATGAATATTGAAGTATAGATTGAATTTCACATGAAGACTGAAGTATGGCTTGAAGTTCTCTGAAAAACCATTTCCATTGTAAATACGGTTTTCTGAGCAAACACCAGTCCAGATGCTTTCTTCACGCCTTTAAAGAAGTTGATGTATTTTGAACGCATTCCTGGATAATTATTTATTTTTTTTTAACAGAACTAGCTTCAAAAATCCAGTGAAAGGGGTTTATTAAAGATGCAGGACTTCAGGAAAGTTATCAATCTGATTGCCCCGGTGAACTGCCAATGTGATATTAGGATTCTTCACATCACAGCAAGATCACGGAAAATAGGAGAGATACTAATGCGACTATAAATTGTTTCAAGTGCTGAACAGTTTTTAAAGTCAGTGGATAAAATATGATTTAGATACATGAATGTCGTAATTTTTTCCAAAAGACACTTTCAAGCACCCCTATACAAATACCCCATAAGTGTTTATCTCTGAGCCCCAGCAGTAGGAGTGATGTCCTCTAAGCACTTCCATCCACTAAAACTTGTGGAAAATGACGAAAACTTTAAAACAGCTCAAGTGAGTATGACTTATTTTTTTCCCAAGTCAAACTGCGACATCCAGCATTCACTGACTTGAAAGGGGAATTCATTAGCAGTGGCTCATGTTGACTTCTTGAATGATATGGCCCCTGGCACACCTAGAGCTCAGCTTTTTTAAGTTTGGATCCTCTATTAAATGGCATAGGAGATGCTGCGGGTCAAACAAAAATCTGAATTTCTTTCCCCCATCCGTGTTCAAAACAATATTGCAAAATGCTCGAGGCCATTCAAAGAAACTTGCTATAAAAGGACCCTTCACTCCAGAGACTCCTACCTCTGTATATGCCCTCATCTGAAACCATCACCAACCCTCATGGATGAAGTTAGGAAAGAGAAGGTACAGGACTGCTTGTTTCCAGCTTTTATACCTTCCTATTTCTCTCCTGGGAAGTCTGAATATTTTTTCCATTTCCAGAAGCAACAGATGGTAGCTGTCCTGGATAACAAGGCAATGACAAAATTCTGCCAGCTTTAAAAAAAATAGAGAGGTTGAAACACATATAGAAACAAGAGAAAATACTCTTAATTTTGCTTCTGCATTTAACAAGCTCACCTAAAGGAAATTTAGGTTACCAGACTTTTGTTCCAGTTGATTGGAATAAAAGCCTTTGATTAGATTTAATTTTAGAGGGGGCTTTGTGAGGTGCTGAAGCACGGTCCGTGACTGGGGGAAGGCTGTTCCCAGCACTCAGTCTTTCAGGACTTTACCCTTTGCAAAGGCTGCAGCAATAAAAGATGAAAGTATTTCTTTTTTCTTTTTTTAAATGTCAGCTTCGCTACTTAGCAAGGACGCATTTGAAGCTGCAGTAAGCCCATGCAGGTCTTGCTTTCCCGAGATGCGAACTTTGGAGCTGTATTTTCTCGTCGATACGCTATTTTTCCCAAGCAGGAGGTCATGCCTTCGCTAAACACATGCTCAACTCCTAACAAACATTTTCACGTCCTAATCTGACCCAGATGCACACTATAACAATTCAACTATTGCACAGTTATTAAAATAGCTTATTTGGAAGCAGTGGGGTTGATAATGGGAGCGTAAGACATCTTTCAAAGCTAAACTTAAGGCGTTCATTTCCCTAAGTGTATGAAATCAGAAAGCAAGCTAGGAAGCCGAGGGAATTTAAGGAGATGGCTAATGTTTCAAAGCAGCCAAGCAATTGTGTTTTTTTTTTTCCTTTCTCCGAAAAAGCATCTGTAGGGACTCCCCGGCAATTTCCCTTCATGTTAAAAGAGTCACAGCCGTTCGCTGGCCTGCTGCCAGCCCGTTTCTGATTACTGGCTCCTAAAAGAATTTCAAGCAAGAAGAATTACATTTTTTGCCATCCAAGATGAATGATACCACTTCTGCACAGAAACAGCCTCCAAATGAAGTAAGGAATTATCCATTAAGATAATCCATTAAAATTGTAGCGTGCGAGAAACACACCTTTCTTAGAAAGCATCTTCTTAAAGAGTAAAGGATTAGGAAATGCATCAAAGTCTGGCAAAGCTTGTGGTTTAATCCGAGACTAAGATGGGTACAAGGATCTGAACGTGCACCTGTAGCTCTGACGGGTTTGGGTGGAGGTACAGCACCGTGAGTCGCAGCAGATCATCAACAGCCGAGCAAACCGCAATTGCAATTCCCCAAATGCTTTTGAGCCCCATTGTGTCAGACTAATCCCTTCCTTTGCTACCAACCAATTATGTTATTTGATGTCTTCTGTAGAGCCACCTGACAACTGCACCTGAAAATGAAGGAAGAAAACCTAAGAGCTATTAAAGACAGTGTGCAAAAACGTCTGCATGTGATGGTACGCTGGGCAGATAGAGCTGGAAACACTTCATTCCCATTACTAAAATGAATTTTAAATACAGCCATGAATGAGATCCTTTTAACTTACATCAGAAATCTAATTACAATAGCGCTATTATAAACCTCCAGGTAGTTTTACGTTAATGTCCAATATAACAGGCAAGATCAGACTTTGATCTTCTCTTTAAAGGTTTACAGACACTGAGCTTTCTCAAATCATCACAATTTCATGTTATCTGTATTTTTTATGTTTTATCTTACTATGCCTACGTAAAAGCTGTAGGATCAGTTAAATCGTAAGAATAACTTTTCCTTTTTTTTTTTTTTTTAGATGATTTAAAGATTTAGAGCTCAGCACTTCTCAAATCATTTAATGGCGTATTCAGTCAGGCACTGAGAAAATATAGCAAAACCGAGGGCAAATCAATGTAAATCAATGTAAGTGGAGCACAGCATAGTCAGGATAAATAAGTGCCCTGCCCAGCTGTGGGGTTTGGGATGCCTTAAGTGCTACAAACAAGCAAATGGGAAAAAAATACTATCACATGGCAGCAGCTTCTCAGGATCCATCAACAATTCTGGAAGCATCAGGTTGTTTTAAATAAACCTTTACTCAGCGTTACAGACTAAGTTATTGCAATAGCAGGTTGTCACCTCCCCGTTGCACCCAAAGAGGGGAGCGTTGCGTCGTGTGGATCCCACGGCCACCAGCAGTGAAGGCAGAGACCCATCTCCGCTCTTCTTCTACACCACCTCTTGGCCTGCCTTTGATTTAGTGCCCAATGTTTGGCAAAACTAAGAGAAATCAAAATAAGAGAGTCTTGCAGTTGGGCGTTGACAACATAGGTGGCATCATACTGCCATCTTGCAGTGGTCCAATATTACTCATGCTCACTAAGTAAGGATGAGATGCAGGTAGAAATCCTGACTTCAATGTGGACTACATTTAGACCGTAAGCTATGTATGGAAATTAATTTGAGCCTTCAGGAAAACTGATTGAGTATTCCTTACAGGGAAGAAGGGAAAGAAGAAAAAAAGGTTTGTTTTGGCGGATCAGCTGCTGGTGGGATGGAGGTGTCAGCAGTAACTGGGGAGTTAAGGCTGCATTGAGTTTTTCACTTACAGCGGGATTAAATTTCTTCTATTTCACAGTTCGGTGATTGAATTTCATCTTCGAATTGGACACAACTACTGTCCCAGGGTCAACTGAATTTGCTATGCAGTTTTCAGGTACCACGCTTACTAAATTTCACAGGGAAAACAATTAATATTCACTAATCTTTGAAACATGGACCTCCACCTTCTGCTCTTTCCCCTCTCCCTGCTGTTTAAAGAACTGCATACACCAACATTTCCAAACTTTGGAGCTATTTCCATCACATCCCAGCCTGAGAAGTTTTTTTGGTCAATGGGAATTTTTTGGTCAATGGGAAGAATTTCTTTATCTGGCAACACCTTTTCCAGCTTGGCCAAGACAATCCATCAGCAGGGAGATGGTGCTCCCCCACCTCCTCCCCTGGTGCTGCCCTCCTGGAGCCCGAACCTCTTCCTCCCAAACCTTCCCCAGATGCCAGCACCATCCACAAACTTGTCCTTCAGCTCTCACCGGCTCTACATTTTCTTCTTTCCTTTCCCTGACCAAGGCCTGGACATAAAAGTAAGGTCTGACTCAACTCCTGGTGGATCTCATACGTGTTGGTGAGGTTCAACCAAGGACAACTGGTCTAGCAGGCAACTCCAGCGCTGGAAAAGCCACAAATGATCCCACAACTATTTCCAGCAGTTCCAAAAATCAGTAGCTCCCTAGAGTAGAAGGATCACTGAGTTTTATTTATAATATATTGGACTCCATTTAAGTGCCGCTCTGTTACTTAAGTCAGAAGATGAAAGCAGGACAGAAACAGCCCATCTTCCAGTGGCGTAATCCTGACAAAGCTATTTAGATAAATCTTCAGGACAGCTCCAAAATGTGCTGGACGCCAAATGTACAGACTGAGAAACTGTGCAAAACTGTTTTAATGCTACCTTTGCCTCCCCGTCCCTCCTGAATGCCAAAGTTTGCCAAGGTTTCTCTTTAAAGCTACCGAGACTGTGCTACGCGAAGCTCTACATGACCGTACTGGGATTAGTAAAGTATTCTCAGCGGCTTCTGAAAAAAGTATTTAGATAAATGCCAAAGGAATGTTTAATATTTCTAACGCGCAGATCTTCATTTCCATCAACTGCTACCACATACAACGGGAACTGCCAAGCACACGGCTGCGTTCGCCGCCACATTTTTGTGTTTCCTCTGGAATGAGACTCATTATCATCAGAAAGCTTTCTGCTGCATTTTTATGTCATCAGTACAGGCCCTAATTCTATAAAAAAAATGCAGTAAAATATTATAATAGCAGCCTGCTTCAAAGGCAATGATTTTTTTTCACTAGCGCTTCCATCTGACATCTGACACAGCCCATTACCATATCGAAAGGTCAAGTTAGCAAGAGGGAAGGATATAGATTATTACCTAAATAAAAATGACCTGGTTTTAAAAGCTAATTTAATATATCCCTCGTGAGCGACACGGTGCATTACACAGTGTGTTTTCTCAAGAGGAAAGCAGCCATAAAGTCTACCCGGTGCAGATCTCTGCATGAGCAATGCAAGTCTGCAAGCAAAGAGCAATTCACCTTTAAAAAAGAAAGTCACAATTTATCAGCCCCCCGTACCTTCATTTAGGGATATCACCCTGCACGTTATCTTGATGAGCTCTCGCCTTTTAACTTGATTTCTGAGAACTAATTTTCTAAGTAAGCACCTATTTGTTACAGCAGTTGGGACGATCCAATAGCCAGACTTGGATACAAACTACCAGTGGCTTCAGTATGAAATTACTTATTATTTAAGGCTAAACTCTGTTATACGCAAAAATCTCCAGCAGGAGGAAAAAAAGCTCTTGCATACCAGAGGCCAAGTAATGCTATCTAAAGTCTCGATTCTTCCAAACAGCAAGATATTTAAACTCATACAAACTTAAGAGGTATCAATGATCAGTTCTCATTTCTCCCCAGCACTCACCAAGTCGGAGAATGATTTTAATTACTTACATAGCTTAAAAGAAATGATTGTAATCTCTACTTTTTATAGCATCAATGAGCATTTCCCCCCTCACTTTTCGCACATCCCACGAGGTTCCCCCCCCAAGTCTGGCACTGCAGATAGACAAGGCAAAAGCTAGTTCCCATATGGTTCCTAATTCAGAAAACAATTGACACAGAGGGAGACGGAGCCAATTATTACAGCTCAAGCGCTGCCCAGACCTTCCTAATGCTGTAAGCCAGAAAGTATTTTCTCTTGCAGAAAAATTACTAATCTAATCGCACTCCGTGCATCGGTGAATTATTTCAGACAAAATTTTACAAAGTTGTGGCCCAACAGAAAGTCAGGCCTTAATTAAATCATTCTCTTTAATTGGTAGCTCCCGTTTTAGAACTTTTAACTCTGAAAATTTCCCTTTTGGAAGGGGTTAAAATCTTTCTTGGCTTATCTTATCTATAGTTCTAAAAGAAAACAAGATACAGAAATAAAAAGCATCCTTTCCTCACAGATGGGTTTTCTTATTATTCACCTCAAACCGATGGACTGGCTCAAAACCATCACGTACCAGTGCGCTTGGCGACACTGCATCTACATGCAAAGCTTTCCCATCTTACCCAAACAGGAGTTTGCTGGTTCTGCCATGTGCCATGGCCCATTTTTTGAGGCTGAAGCACCAACTCCAGCCTTCATACGTTTATAGAGAGTTTGGCCAGAACTTGCACCTATAGACCACCAAAGAGCAGATGTCTACACTACAGGCACACCAACACGCGTGACCAGATCACTGCCAACCACCTTCAGACAAACACCGCAAGCAGGGCATCAATAAAGAGCAGTCTATATGCAAGGTGCATAGAAATATCTCTCAGCCCGGATGAGGACCGTGTTTCTGAAGCAATTTCCCTGAGGAGTCCCTCTCCTGCCTCTGAGTGGGACAGGGGCATGAGAACTGGGCTCCTCTCAGGTGATGCTAAACTGGAAGACATGCCTCAGGGGCTGATTTATGTGCCCCGCACACTGTTTAACATTGAGTCTGGGGAACTAGGCTTGAAGGAGCCCCACGGAAAACCCCACCAAAATGCAAATAAGCCTGTACAGCAGGTCCTTGTCACCAGCATTTTTGCCTACACATCTATTTTTCTGGACCTGTGCTGCTTATGGACCCCATCTATGTGCAACAAGCTTTCAGCTCCCACAGACAACTTCAACCACATAAAATAGCTCTCTAAGATAACCTCATGAAGCAGAAGAAAAGGCTGTATAGGAAGAAGACACACATAGAGCCAGCAGTGGCCCTCCAAGGACCACCACCGAGAAGCCACACAGGACACTTGAAAAGACTTTCTCTTGTAAACGTGCTGGCAAGGGAGAAACTAGATGGACTGGGGGATACGAGGATTTAATCTTGCAAAACACAAGACTTGAACACAGCTCGGGGGAAGCCTTCGACAGCAGATGGCACCTGAGCACCAGCTACCAGCCGTCGGGAGATGTCAGGAGCAGGATTCAGTCCAACCACGCTCACGCGCACTTGCTCACAGCTGGGAGAAGACTTTTCCTGAACTGGCATCTTCAAAAAAGCTAGTGCTCAAAGGTATTGCGGTACGTAGTACCATTTTGCAAGCAGCAAATAAAGGAAAAAAGACAGGACACCATACCACCTTCCTTGATCAAACTGGAACGCTGTATCTCTACCTTTCTCATTAGAATAAAGTCAATTTTACTTTTAAGGCCAGGGTGGACGGGGAAAGTATGTACAAAGTATGCATATAAAACTGAAAAATATTAATAACCACCCTCTGCACCAAAACTAAGTCAATGAACTGCTAGGATGCTTTGCTATGGATAAATGTAGTGAGAAAGGAGGCGTAAAGTGAAAAAAGGGATGCCTCTGGCCAGTAAAGCAACAGGTTCGGATGGAGCTCGTTATTAAAACACAGCTCAAGTAAAGAAGAAGGGCATTTGGGGCCAGAGCTGCCAGGCAAGGAAAAGGCATTGCATACCTACACAAAGGTCCCTGCCCCCTCGAGCCCTATGAAAAGGAGACAATTTTGGCTGTGAGTACCAAGACTTATTCCCCCAGGGCTGCAACACAGCTGGAATAAAAAAAAAAAAATAAGCAAAAAGTACAATCAAAATAGCCTGCATCTGCAGAGAGCCTGGAGCAACAGCATGAAGGCACCAGTGTCTGGACTTCAACAGGGTATTAATTTCAAGCCCCGCTGCCACAGAAGATCAACATCAGCAGACAACTCTGGATGTGACAGGAGAAAAGGGGCGCAGGGACCCTGGTCATCGGAGCGGATACGCTCTGCTTGGCCAGGCAAAGCCCCAGCAGCCGCCAGCTTTCCCAGCTTGGTGGTGAGGGCCACTCTGTTGCTGTCCTTGTCTCTGTGACACGGGAGAGGCTCTCCCTTGCTACAGCCATGTCACGGAAAGGTCGGAGCAAGCCAAAGGTCCGACCTCATCTGATGACCTTGTTAGTGGTTGAAGTAGCATGCAGGGATTAACTTCAGGAGTCTTCTGGATGGGGAAGACGCCAGCAAAGGGGTTTGTGTGCCTGGAGCTAATGGTGTTTGCTGAACCCTCGCCTCACCTGGCACCCACAACTGCAGCAGAAACCACCTGTTTCCTCTTAGATTTATGAGAGCTGCAGTAGTGGCTCCATCTCGAACTGATCTACACTCAGATGGGTCTCCTGCTTATGTAGGTATCTCCTTCATGCCATAAATACCAACGCGGCTGGGCCTGACACTGAGACACAAGTGCTGCTCTTCTGAAACTCCTGTGTTCTCAGAATGTGAAGTGAATTAAATGTTTGGCTGTGTCCTTCACCTTTTCTGTGGTAAGGATGCAACTATAATATTCATCAGGCAATGAATTTATTAACTTATCTGAATACATCTGAGGAATAGAATATTAATTATATAGCCTTACAGATGATACGTCAATGATTTCGGATTTAAGGGATCGAACACAAAGAATGGATGTTAAGGAGAACTGCCGATCCCAAACTTGCAAAAACCTGGGAAAAGTGCCTCCAAAGTAAGCATTAGCTGGCTAGCAAGGTATTAGTTGTAAACAAGTAAATCAGTTCTGGTGCTGGAGTAAGCTCATGTTAAAAAGACAATCTCTGTAATGGTAAGGATAAAAAAGGGTTCTTCCATTTAGATGAAAGACACATTTTTTATGTTCACCTGAATTTAAAAAAAAAATCACAAAACAGCATCAAAGATGAGTCAGCTTAAGCACACGAGCAACTTCTTTGAAGTCCCCCACTTTCAGCAGCCCTGGTGCACACTTGCTTTCCTAGAGAGACACGTCTTCTCGAGGAAGGCCAAAGCCCTTGAAGAACACAACTTCTTTTGAAGTCTGCTTGGCAGGGACTCCTGGGCACCTTCCCACTGGAGCACTGACGCAACCTTGCGCTGGGCGTCCTGGCTGCCCGTGCAGGCCAAGAGCCAGGCATTTAGGACGCAATCCAAAGGTGCCCATGCAGAACAGAGAGACACCTACAACCATCACCACCAGCATGCAGATACCTAAAACCATGGTCCCCCTGTGACACCTCATTTAGTGGTCCAGGAAGCCCATCTGCTCAGCTGAAATATTTCTCAATGGTGGTATGTATTTTCTTTGCCTTCAACAGCTGAGCAGAGCTTGCTCCTTCCTTCAAATCGTGCCCAAGGGTGGGAAGTTGTAGTTCAGTTGCCTACAGCAGTTTGATTGCTAGAACATTGTCCCAGGTCCTGAGAGCACCCTAGCCGTATCTCAAGGCTTAGCTGGGAAAACACCAGGCTGCCAAGAAATAAGCTCAACAAAAAGTTGTTCAGCTCTTGCAGACCTGGAGGACTGTACAGTACATGGAAAGATCTTCTGATCCTGTAACTTCTGCCTAACATCCTCTCAGCCGTGTCCTGCACTGGGACTACCAGCTCTGTGGCCCCAGGGTCATGCTCAAGCATGGAGCTAAAAAAAAAACCCTACCAGAGCCACCAATTTGGTAGGCATTTCTGCAATGAACTCCTGCCTATGGCCCAAGTACTCCTTTAGGAACGTGAACCTGCATTGGATGTAGTCTAAACCTGTGCTTTTGCTGAACAGGAGCCTATAAATTAACAGGAATTTAATAATCACCTCAATGTGGTAGATTCATATGAATATACATTGGCTGCCATGTTGTAGATATTTTTATATGTAATATTTCAGTTCATAATTCCTAACTGACAGCAATTGATAAGAAAATATTAAATTGTTCACATTTTGGCCCTGGACGTGGCCACCGCACCAGCCAAAAGAAGGCTCTGACACGCCGTAATGATGTCTCACACTGACGTCCTTTGTATTTACTCTGCGCGTACATCTGCATTTGCGTGAATCATCCTTATCGCACCTGATACACGGTGAGACACGGGTACACAGCAAATTTCTATCCATCCAAAGGCCTTTTGCCACCTGCCACACAAGCGCTGAAAATGAGACGCTAGCTGCAAGGATGCAAAAAAAGAGGAAAAAAAATTTTTTTATGTGATCTGAGCTGCGTAAAGCTTCACCAAACCCGAATGCGCTTTATGTGTCGAGTTCTTCCCTTTCACAAACCTCCCCTTGGAAAAGATAAGCCCTTGAAGGACAATTAGCTGGAGCTAATTAACAGCTGCTTGAAAAGTAATCCAGGTTAAAATTTCTGCCAAGTAGACTTTTCTCCCAGAGGAGTTTTATCTTGCAAGATATAGAAAGAATAACTCTCGAGCGACAAAACTTTCTGCAGCAGCTTCCAATGTGTCTTGCTTTACTCTCAAAGTAACTTTGCCATTTTTCCCTCTTCTATTCATCTTTTTGCAGGCGTGCACTTGCTTTCAAGGAGTCGAGCAAATGTGAATATGGTATTTGACTAATAAATGCCATATCTTTTGAAAAAGCATTCCTTTTTTTAATGCTACTCCAGGCAGACAGCACTGATCCCTTCTACTTTTTCAAAGTCACAATTTCAATATGCAAAGGGCAATAATGTCACTGTCACCTACAGCCTTGAGTGACAGGACTCCAGCACGGGCCTCTGACTTTTAAGATAGAAAAGTTGCTATCAAAATTAATCGATTCCTCCTATTGAGGAACAATTCCTCCGTCACTAGGAATCCTTCACTTTGCCCTTCCGTAGGCATGAAATACTTGGCATTAGAAGAAAAGAAGAGGAATAAAGAAGAAAAACGCTCAAAAACGTTAAGGTCAACACTGGCCCGTTGGTTCCCAACATAAAGAGTTTATCCAAAATAGATCCAAAACTGCAGCTCCCCTCTAGAGACACATTATAAAGCACAAAAGGGCTCCTGAAAGCCCTTCCCTAAAATTCACAAAACTACCCTGAAAATGCCTCCAATACAATCTACATGCAAAAGCAGTGCCTGTGATAATAAATTACTACGTTATACTCTATTAATAATACAGCTTAAAATCGGAGATGTGAAAAGACAGACTATGAAATGGGGAATGGCAAGTCCTTTGTGCAAGTTTTGCTTGGTGCTAATGGGCTGTGGTGTAACCTTATAAAAGCTTCTGCCCCAACAACATCGTTTTACTACCAAAACCAAAAAGCCCCGGTTTCATTACCAATGTTTTCTTCCTTTTTGTTCACGTGGAAATCAATATAAGCCAACGAGTAACACTAAAAATAAAACTAAAAAAATCTAAAATAATAATAGCACATGCCTGGGATACTTGGGACCATCTCTCTGAAGCTGCTTAAATTAATTTTCCAACCCTTTGTAAAACGCTTTGCCTAAGTTGCATGTTTTCAGCTGGTACCGATAGTTAATATACATTATTATATTTATCTATAATATCTAATAGCTAGTTATCCGCTGCTACTGCACTGTGTCCGTCTGGCTTTGCATTCTGCACCCAAAATACCTGTTTTCTGGGAGGGTAAAAGAGGCTGATAGCCTCCTGCCTTTTTAATTAAGTTGACAAGAATTTTAGGGAACTTCAGTATTTGAAGAATAAAGCTTACATGTTTGAATTGGGGTAGGGAAATATTATTCTAAACAAAAGTGCAACCCCAGGGTGCCTTTTAATACCTTAAAATAAATTAAACGTGATTAAAAATGTATTTCAAGTATCACTCAAAGATCATAAAAAAGAAAATAGTATCTTAATCGGTGGGTACTTTGCAATATTAGCAAGCCTTGTCCAAGAAACTAAGTTTCTCGGGATGCATATTTACTTTCTGAAACAAACAAACAAAAAGTTATTTTTAATCAACTACCTAATTAGGGCTTCTCATTTTCTCTCCACAGAAGCGCCAAATTCCTTTGTTATGCGCTATTTCAAACCTCTCTGGTTTAATGAGAAGTTACTATGTATAACTTAAGAGCAATCTTAAATTTAGATGTCTGCAGACCACTGATTAACAGTCACACCAAGTACCTGACTTTAAGAAAACACCTATCCCCTTCTTTAATGTGGTAATAATAACAAAAAAACCCAGCTGAAGAAACGTAAAATAGTTTTGCAAGAGGAAAAGTAAAATAATTTTAAATAGAGCGACTTCAGTTTTCTTTTAAACTACTTTTGCTTTTGAATCATATTGGCTTATATTCAATATCCCTCTAATCAGAACAAGTTCCTCCTCAAAAGCTTTATTGTTGGTATAGAATCGAAGTACAGACATAACAAAGTTTTCCTATTAAAAACAAATTGTAGATCTAGAATGAATGAAGAGTGGGGTTTTTTTTCTGGAAATATTTTAAAATACGCTACAGCTCACTTCTGAAAGGAATGAATATTTATAGTAGGACTTTAGAATATATTGCTTTGCATCAAAGCAGCTCTAGTATTCATTTAAAAATGACAAACTCGATTTCCCATTCTTTGTCTCAGAACACGTTTTGACTTTTGTGAACATGTCTGAGAAAGATCAGAGCTCTCTAAAGAAACAGATCATATTCAACAACGATTTCCTTCACCACTTGAGCTTTCCAAGATCTGTAATTTCTCACCTTAAAATATTTCAAGAGAAATATTTTGCAATAAATGTTGAAGACCCAACACTTCTGTGGATTCAAACATTGTGATTAAGACGGACCTTGGGACCACCCGACTCTGGGCACTGACCTGAGGAGACCCATCTCCCTCTGGTCCTCCCATATTCATGGAGAGAGCTGGGGACAACAACTATTGTGTTGAGGAAAAGCAGGTTTTCTTGAAATTACAATGATGTACCATCAATAAAAACAAGGTTAAGATTTTATGCTGAACACAACGAGCAGACACTTACTTTGCTTTTGCTTCTGCATCTTCATAGGCTTTATTGGAAACGTCATCTAGGCCGCCAATCAGATGTTTGAAGGAGCTGTAAAAATAAAGGTACATTTTTAGAGGAAGACTTTCCATTTGGGAACCAAAGCAAGCCAACACGGCTCTTTGGCAGCAAGCAGGCACAATTCCTTGATGCCCAGCATGGCCATCAATGGCCAGGGCCAGGCACCTGCTGGGAAACGTGACCTCTAACATGGTGGAGAAGGGATGGAAATGCAATAACCAATGCCAAGAAGATCCAAACTTATCGATCTAGCTCTTTCAGGGACTGAACCCACTGAAATTACTGCTGAAGTTTTTCCTCCCTCCAATATAAGTTTCAGAGTAAATCTGTCAACGTGGCTGGTTAAGTCCCATGCTGGTGAGGTGCCACCACCACATCCCTGTCCTCCAACCAGAAACCTGCAAAATCCCCCTGCTTTCAAAGTGAAGAATAATCTTTCTTACTGTATCTTAGCTTTCTTGTCGTTAGAGAAACAGCAGCCAAAAACATAGCAAAGAGAAATAAAAAAAAAAAAGAGAACGTAAAAAAAAAAAGCGAGGGCAGAAAGGCAAGCAAATTGTCCTAAGCCAAATTGCTTAATGACACTTAAGAGGAAATTTGCCTTTAATTGGGTTAAACTGAGTAAGACGGGGTGAAACGTTAAGAGTGCCTGATACACTTGGTGCTGAGCTGTCTTCTGGACGAGCTGTGAGTCGCTCGAGCAGTCCCCTAACACCATCCTTGGTTCCACGGGATATACAAAGGGCATAGGCATATCGGAAAATGAATTAGAAAATCTTTGTGACTCAAACAAATGGACCCAATGGCCATTTAATCAACTAACAAGAAACACTCCGGGGGAGGGGGTGTGTGTGGGTGTAAATCTAACTGTTATGTCTTTGGAGTGATATTACACAGTGTCAGGGACTAAATAAGAAATAGAAATTATTCCCAGCATGTTTGTCACACACAGGTTTTCTGTTTTTCAGGAAATGCGGAATGAGAAAAGAGCTGGGCTAATTCGAAAGGACAAACTGTTAGAAACTGCAGTCTCTTGACTACTCTCTGCCTCAAGGTCACAGCTTCAGAAATGAAAGTCCTGCAGTTCCTCCGGCTTCTGTACGTTTGTGACACTCCTGAGGCACTAAACGTAGAGCCGAAGAAGGGAAATGGCTATTAAGAAGTTGAAAAAAATTAATTGAAAAGTTGAAAAACGCCCCCGACCATTTAGGGCCATATTTACGAAATTAGCAATAAGAACAGAATATTTACTATGGCCCTCTCTCAATGAAGACTTTTCGGATGAAAGAGAATTAATGCTATACAGCAGATAAGGGAAATACAGGGCAGGTTAATAAAGGTAACAGTTTGCAGATCGTTTGCATTTTTCTTCCCCCTAAATCACTTGGTTTCCGATCACATGACATTACATAGGATAAAGAGCCACAGATGAAAAGCCTACTGCCCAAAAAGCTCCAAACCCCAGCTGTTTGTGAAAACACAGCGAGGAGCAGAATGCACCAGCCTGACGTCTTTGGGTTGAGCGGAGGGCAGCTGTGGGAAATGCAATATCCTGTGATGTCTGAGGTCAACCAGGGTGACTTTGCGCTCCCTTTGGCCTCAAGCACGATGGAACTGTTTGGATCACGCTTTGCCTAAGCGGCTTAAACACGCCGTACGCTTCTAAGTGGGTACTTAAGTGTCCTGCTGTGTCAGGAGATGCCTGACCCTACGTGAGGTACCCCGTGTGCACGCGGCGACCGGGGACATGACTTCCAGAAGAATGAAAGGAAGCTTAATTACCTTGCTTTATGAACAGCAGCTGGAAAAAGCCGTATTTTACCCATTATTGGAGTAAGTACAAGGCAAGAGGTCACAGTCGGGAGAGGTATTTATACTGATTTGTGTCTAGAGCTGCTTGCTGTATCGGGCTTTTCCAGCGCGGCCTTTTGCATAATTACAGTCATCACCGCTCTGGATATATCCTCTGCCCACACAAACGCCCCGAGTTTTCCACTTTGTTTCATTCATAATACTATAAATGATACAACGGAGGAAATCGTTTACGCAGGATGGGGAAAGCAACAGGAACTCATTCATGAACAAGGCAAAGACCTCTTTCCTCCTGCACTGAAACTGTGGTAGGGTTTTTCAGCAAGGCAGGCTGTAAGTTTCAGTATTAAGACATGTTAACCACAAGAATATCTTTCCACACCAAAGTTCCTCACTCAGCAGTGAAAATATGAAAAATTCACCTCATTCAACCCATCAAAGTTTTATCTCTCTTGTGCTGTAGATGTGCCATAGGATGAAACCAAACCCTTGAAAGATGCCAGTGAAAGCAAAGCAAGATGTGTATGTTAATGCTCACTTGCACCACAAAAAGATATTTAGGCAATTAAGCCAGACACAGTAATACCATAATCCTCCTGAAACGCTGTAAGACGTGACTTAGGGCTTAAAATGTAATTTGAAGTAGCTCAGCTTGGTTTGCTTTCATGTGGTTAGGAAAACGTGGCAGGGTTAAACATCCAATTTTTTTTGGCAATGGAAATAAATCTTTATCTAGTGAAATGCTGCATGGGCACATAAGAAGTCGTCACTTTGAAAGGAGCAACAACAATTTGTCTAATATCCTTAATATCTTAAGCAAGACTTAGGACTTTGCAAGACACTGGAGTTCACTTGAGTCGCTTTTTTATTGCCTGTCTCGACACTGTTGAAGTAACATCTCGGTCACAACAACATGAATTTAATCAGAAAACTGCTCTTTTTTTTTCCTCCGCATGGCCTTCTCTCTTCATTTTTTCTATTCTCTCCTCATAACCAATTTTCTCCATGGATAAACTTCGCCCCAACTGGGAAAAACAGTAAAGTAGCAAAACCTAAAATCTCCAGTGAAAGAGTTCAGCTCAGCTTGTATGGGGTCAGTCATGCTAGGATAATACTTTTTTATTTTATTTTTTCTCCAATTTCCATTGCCAGGAGGGGTTGACACAGTAACCTTTCTTGACACCTCACAGCTATCCCCGTTAAAAAAACAAAATCAGGCTTTTGAATAAAGGCGAAAACGTAAAATCCAAAGTGAAAAATCTGAAACCACCTGAAATATTTTAAAAGTTTCCTTAAAAACCCCTGTATCATCTTGATACGCATAACTGAAGAAGGCAATAAGCAGAAAAACCAGCATTTAGCACTCAATATCTGCAAATATCATGTAGTTTTGTAGCGCTACCGGCCTTCGTCAGCAGCAGCTGTGCCTTGAGTTTTAGTGGTTCTTATCCTTCAGCTCCTCTCTCTAACATTTGTATCAGGCAATTTCGTACTCCCAGCACCCACAACATTTACACCTGGTAAACCTCAGCGCTCCAGGAAAATATTGTTATCAACATAAATAAATTATATGGAGGAAAAAATCACATATAAATAAAAGATGAACCTGAGTCAACTTCAGTGTAAAGATTCTTACAGTTCAGGAGAATCTATGAACATTTTCAAACACTTTTTCAGTTTCAAGAGGTATGTGTGAAAAAAAAAAGTTTAAAAAGTTGCGCCAAATTTCTCTCAGGGTGCCAATGACGATCAAGTTGTTAGGAATGAGTTTTGAACCTTTTCTTCCTGCTTTATCTCCATACAAAGTATCTATAAATAAAGTCTCTCTGTACATGTTTATTCAAATTGATTTACAGAACATATGCTCAAGGTTGTCCCGCTTGTGTTTACACAATTTCTATTGGAAGATGTTTTATGGAAAATTTCCTAGAGGACCAATCCATCAAATCCAGCATATCGTAATTGTTACCTTTTCCCCAATCAGCCCAACTGTACTTCTGCCACAAATCTAATAACCCCTCCAGGGAGCCTGAAAATTCACTAAGATGAGCCAAAACAGGGCCAAGCTTGAAACGCCTTGGAGGCACCAATGTCGTACATCTCCCACAATTAGTTTCTTCCCAGAGGTTGAATTACTGCAGTATTGCAATAGGAAATACTTAACTAGCAGCAGTCTCGATTTTATTTCACATAGGGTCTTTGCAAGCCATAAGTGCAGAAAGCCTATGAATTGTAAAGAAGAAATTGCTTTTGGAATGAAAAATGAATAAAAGACACCTGACAACTAAAGACTGTTATAAAATATTAATATGTTTGCCTAGATCATACGGTTGACCATAAGAAAACTGTATTTTTGCAATGAGTTGCCTGGCTCCTCAAGTATCCAAAGGCTTCTATAAATTCCTTGAAATGGTCAGATGTATAGTTCTACAATTCCTATGAACGATATGTGGACTCTGCTGAACTTTTCAAGCCAATTTCAAGCCCCCCACTTGGGTCTACTCTTCACAGTTGGCAGGAAGAACAACTCCTTCCCTCCAGAATGCCTGGCTGAATCAACCAGGTCTCACCATTAAGCTTGACCATGGAGAAGACGGCAGCCTGCCCAGTGCTGAGATCCCTTAGCAAAGCTGTCATCCTCATTTGATCAGCCTTGTTGCCGTCTTGTTTTGTTTTTCCCTACTGGGTTAGTGGAACCTCCTCTTCAATGACAGCGTGCACGGGCACGTCAAAACTTTGAATATAAAGTGAACTTACCTGGAAATTTTTCCTAACACTTACTAGGCTTGTTTCATTGAAATACGCCTAAACAGGTAGAAGTACACTATTTTTTTCTGACAAGATGACAACTGTTAATGATATAGCGCATAATCTATTTGCTGTCATAGTCCTCTTCCTTGCATGTCTGAAATTAATGGTGCTCCCAATGTGGTCACTGTAGAGCTTGTACGACTGCACCACAGCAGCTACCTCACCTGGAAATCCCACCTCTCACACTCACTTCATGTTCTATAGGTTTTCTAAATACTGGTAGCCATCTCAAACCAACTACTCAATTCTCTTCAGCAGTTCCCAACACAAACTTCTATAAATACCTATAAAACATTTCCTAAATGTGTTGGCTTTCTACAATGCCGAGTTTTATAAACTGAAGCCCGTTAGATGAAAGAACCATATGTGCCCCTGTCCAGCTGATTTCCCAAAGAGCTCCTTTAATTTCTCAATTTTCCACTTTTAATAATGAGAATCAGAGTTACAGACTGTTTAAACTATTTAATTTAGGCTAAATCAACAAATTATCATTTCATCCAAAGTTATCTTCCATGGTTCACTCATCACTGCTTACCAAAAAACAACCCGTGACTTTGTGTTAATTATGTGCCAAAACCTGCTCCAACCAACTCTGGTGTTTCAGTGACCACTTGTTATACTATCCTATTCGGGAGTATCTGGGATTTTCCATTTTTAGTAGCAATTATTTTCCCTCCTCTCTGGAAATTCACAGTCATTTATAACAACACAGGTCCAGAAATCTCTCTTTCCACAAAACTGTTTTGTATTTACGCTATTCATGCCTAAACACATTCATATCCAAACACACCCAGGAGTCCCTTCACCACACTCCTTTACTATCTTCTTCAAAGCAATTTTGACCCCAAAACAGATATCCACACTGGGCACCTCCTCCTTATTAAGTTCCAGTCTACTGAATCCCAATGAAATTATTGCCTATTACCTTATTCATATTTTTCTCCAGCTGCATTTCATGTGTGGTTGCTCCTCCATCGTATTTCCGTTCTCTCTGCACAAATTTTGCGCCTTTACTCCTCACCACACAACATGCCTTTCTGTTTTTGGGATAAGCCCATGATTCGTTCTGCTCGGGGGGAACACCAGTCTGCCCTCCCTGGATGCTTGCACAAATCCCAGTTTTGCAACAGATTCCTTGCAGAATTTCCCATAACGGCTGCAAAATCTCCCTTCTGCGCATGGTCATAGCCTGAATTTCTGTGCAGCTTCCAGTTCTTGGCTGGAGCTAGGTGTTCCTCCTTGCTTTCTCAGTTTCAGTAATGGCCTGCTGCTTATGTTCCTTCCCCAGCACAACAAACCTATTGCTTTATGCCCTTTTCCCCTCTGCTAGCTCATGCTTTCCCCTTCTTCATGGTCATTAACTTTGAAGAGTCATGGTCCTTATCGAGACATCTGCCATCCACTGATACCTCAGCTGGTATCTGCACTGCTACAGGTGGTGTCTGCAGTGCTTCAGTTCTATGTGCATCCACTTCTCCATGTCTTTAAATTCTATCTAAACTTCAGAATAATTTCCAGTTGCAACCCAAACTCTCATGTTTTCTCCTCCATGAACTATAGCATGTGATATATTGTCCGTACACAGCTTCCAGCTCAAGGACCACATGCCCTGATGTTCAGTAACTTCCATTTCCTGAATAAATATATTTCTCCTGTTGCTATTAACTTACATCGTGTTACATTTTCTTCCTTCTTATTACCTTAAAAGAACACACCACACCTTCCCTGTTTTCTGCCCCAAGTTTACGAACTCCCACCACTTACTGGCTTCTACATCTAGGCCAAAATGCTATCAACAGACTGAACTAAAGCACTTATTTAACACATTAAACACTCACATTCACCTTTCTTCTATGCCATGCATGCTAGCATCAGAAAATACGATGCAGAGTCTACGTGAAATAGTTCACCTAGTTTAAAAGAACAACCAAATTAAACATTCAGCACTGATCCTGTATCGTCTTCACTGTTGGGTTCAAATTATTGCCGAAGGACACCTTCCATGTTCATAGAGTCATAGAATCATACAATAGTTTGGGTTGGAAGGGACCTTTAAAGGTCATCTAGTCCAACCCCCCTGCAATGAGCAGGGACATCTTCAACTAGACCAGGTTGCTCAGAGCCCTGTTCAACCTGGCCTTGAACACCTCCAGGGATGGGGCATCCACCATGCTCTGGGCAAACTTGTGCCAGTGTTTCAACACCATCATTGTAAAAAACGTCTTCCTTATACCTAGTCTGAATCTACCCTCTTTTAGTTTAAAATCATTACCCCTTGTCCTACAGCAACAGGGCCTGCTAAAAAGCCTGTCCCCATCTTTCTTATAAGCCCCCTTTAGGTACTGAAAGGCCACAATATGGTCGCCCCAGAAACACCTCTTCTCCAGGCTGAACAACCCCAACTCTCTCAGCCTTTCCTAATAGGAGAGGTGTTGCAGCCCTCTGATCATTTTTGTGGCCCTCCTCTGGACCCGCTCCAACAGGTCCATGTCCTTCTTATGTTGGGGCTCCAGAGCTGGACTCAGTACTCCAGGTGGGGTCTCCCCACAGCAGAGCAGAGGGACAGAATCCCCTCCCTCGCCCTGCTGTCCACACTGCTTTTGATGCAGCCCAGGAAACTGTTGGCTTTCCGGGCTGTTAGTGCACATTGTCGGCTCACATCCCGCTTTTCATGCACCAGTACCCCCAAGGCCACTCTCAATCCCTTCATCCCCCAGCCTGTATTGATACCAGGGGTTGCCCCAGCCTTGCACTTGGCCTTGTTGAACCTCATGAGGTTCACACAGGCCCGCTTCTCAGGCCTGTCCATGTCTCTCTGGATGGCATCCCTTCCCTCTAGCGTGTCAACCGTACCACTCAGCTTGGTGTCATCTGCAAACTTGCTGAGGGCGCACTCAACTCCACTGTCTATGTCACTGATGACAATATTAAACAGTACCGGTCCCAATATGGACCACTGAGGTCTGGACACCACTCGTCACTGATCTCCATCCAAACATTGAGCCATTGACCCCTACTCTCTGGATGAGACCATCCAGCCAATTCCTTACCCACCAAACAGTCTATTCATCAAATTCATGTCTCTCCAATTTAGTGAATAAGGTGCTACACTTGCAAGTTGTTCAAGAGCAATATTTATTCATTCACATGGGAGTGAAACGCAGCATAATCTGACATTAAGCCTTATCAAAGTCAGCTCAGTTTTCTCCTACAGCTTGGCTGGAGCTGGATGATCAGCTTCATCTCACCTCCCGCATGGTAGAGACTCCTGATGAAGCCAGAGAGCGTTAAGGAGCAAATCCCACTGACATTCATTATTCTGGTAAAGGAAGTGACTTAAAAAGATAATTGCAAGACAGAAAGAATGTCAATGTTGTCCTTCATACCAAATATTTTCAGGACAAGGAAAAGTGGGAACAAGATGGCTTAAAGTCAGTGGGACACATCAAACGCTTGCTGCACTGCAGGTTGTTAGCTTTGTTAGATCACGACTCTGCTCGTTTCTACATCAGAAAAGGATGCCGAAAATCCATTTTTGCAAAAGCATGTCTACACAGATTAGCAAGAAATAGCTGTGCTACTATTTGGGCGTTTTTGGGGTGTTTTTGTGACGTAATGGCCTTCTTGTTTCACAAGGAAATTAAAAAGCAAGGCAGCACTGACATCGTGCGAGTTTGGTAATTAAAGACCCATCACGTTTGGCTTTCCTCGTGGTATTCTCAACTCCCACTGCTTCACCCCGTCACGTTTTAATACATATATTTTAATTTCAGAAATTATTTTAGGCAAACCATTTAACCTTCTCATGCTTAAGCAACGTCCCATCTCCAACCCAGCTCTCTTAGATCTTGCTTGGTGGCCTGGCTCATCCCTATAAAAAAAAGTTTCCTGTGTTATTACCCTCAAAATCCTCCAGCAACTAAAATGGCCCTCCAATTCCTCATAATATTGCCAAATCCAGAGACCAGTTTTCCATCTCTCTTAGGAATACCTTGCTGTCATACCAAGGTGCGACTCTACAGCTCAAGTGTTAAGTAGGTGGGAGTACGGCAGCTGCATTAGCAGCGTGGCACTCAGGTGTTGCGTGCAACAATTTTTGGATGTCTTGGAAAGACTTTCACGAGGAAGCTGGAAGAGTTACACCGATGACAAGAGAATGCCAATGGGTCATATTAACCCCCACTGCCAGTAAGACTGAAATTCTCCAGTTTCTCAGAGAAATGGATTGACCAGTAAGGAAACGGTATTTTCCCATAACTTTTGCTGAAACGGTTCAGATCAAGACACACACAGAGCATGAAAATTGCTGCTCCAATAGTTACATTTGATTAAGCAAAGAGCTTGCCTTGTACTAGACAATATTAGGCAACCTTAATGACATGCGTCACTCCACCTTCTGCACAGAACAGCTTCTGACTGAAGGTAAAGCTGACTTCCAGTTTCCATTGCTACCTCGTGTAAAACTCAATGTGAACATTTACCATGACCACCATAACAAACCAAATGTTGTCGTATTCTGTGTATCTGGAGATAAAGAAACGCGATTTTTCCTCATTAGCAGAACAGTGTCTGCGCAATTTCCCAAATTTACACAAGTCTTAGTAGACTTTCTCCGTATTAAAATTAGCTTCTACAGTTATTCGCATGCCTATAGAATAATAATCTAACAGAAGAGGTATAACAAGAAAGTCAGAACTGGTCATGACACAGGACACTCTTCCTTGAACTATAAATAGTGCTATAAATAGCATTACTTTTCTTGCACTATAAATAGGATTCTTATAAATAGTGTTACTCTGCTACTAATTGCAGAGCATTACTAGAATCTCTGGTATAGATTAACTCCAGCTTCATCAGTTGAAATTTAACTTGTGCTTCCTTACTATTTCAAGGGCGTTATATACTGAGAAGCAAGCACAAGAGACAAGCAAAGAAACAGTCTGTAAAATGATCAGGACAGACTGACTCTGCAATTACTAGTTATTTGGGTTTTTTAATGCTTACAGTGCAAAACAAAAATATAGAAGTGTTCAGAAAAATTGCATGAATAACTTACTGCTTTGTATTTCTCTGAATTAATGCTTGCTAAATGACCTAATTATGTCAATTCTTCTCCTCTTTGTCCCACAGAAATGATAAGGGATAGTGTGTCTTTTATCTTCCAGGCTACCTTGCTTGCGTGTAAGAAAGCCGCTCAGCTAACAGTCCTGATGTTCGCCATCTGTTTTCAACGGATAGACCATAATTTTTTTTAATTGATCATAAACAAACTAACGTATCAGAAGACCTCGGATTTTTGAAGTAGTATTCCCCAGTTCAGCCATTACAGAACACTAGATTTCTAGAAATGAAGGACTGTAAGGTAACTGAAATCAAAACACTTGTGTCAAAGCAGGATCGAGTGTATGTAGATCATCCCTACAAGATACTCGAGCATCTCTCATGTATCTCAGCAGAATATAAAGGTTTCAAAGGTCACTCCTAACCCAGCATCTGACCTCTTGCACTGGGGGAGGGCAGTGAAAAGTCAATCCCCATTCATCCTGCCCGCCTCTCTCATGGTTTCACAGAGCTATACTTGGAAAGATTCCCATGGAAGATTTGTCTGTACTTTTTTGATGGTCTATGCAGGTGCTTCGCTGCCCTCGCAACTGGAAAAGCACCCCAAGAGTCATGCTGAATTTTCAAAGTAATGTTAACTTTTTTAATGCCGTTCCCAACAATTGTAGAGAACAGTTGAATTTGCAGCACTGTTTTCTAGAGCCCAGGCATTTCTCTTCTAGATTAAAACCCCTAATTCCTTCAGGATCCCTATATAAGACATTATTTTACTCTTCTGATCGCCTCTATCTCCTTTGAGCTGCAGAGCTCCAAGCAGGGCTACATCCTTTGGACGAGGGCTCTCCATCCCCACACAGACTCAAATAACAACATCTTGCTCTAACCAGAAGCTCGATGCTTTTCATGACATTTTGCCGACACGAACTCAATCTGTGTTCCACCATAATGCCTGGATCCGCTTCCGCAGCAATGCCATCTTCCCATTTATTTCCATTTTGTCTTTCTGCGCTTCTTAATTGCCTGCATTTGTCACTACTGAGTTTTGTCTTATTGACTTAGGAGGACCTTCCCTCTACTTCATCAAGGACACACTGTGACTGTTTTACTCAAAATTAAATGACCTCTCTGGAGAAAATGATCAAAGGCTCTAGTTAAAAACTGTAAAAGGTGCGAACTGGAGATAGACCCCACCCCAAGGCAGGAAAATGAGGTACTTACTCTCTGTCTATGACCAGACAAGTTACCGCTTCAGCCGCAATGACGTTGGCTGTTCTGACATCCTCCCTGAAAGAGAAAATATATTTCTTAAGTAAGCAGTGTTATTTTCATTACGATATTTTATTTCTAAATACACTGCATTCTTAAAGCACTTCAAGAATAAATTTCCGGGTTTCACAGCTTTTTCCCTATACTGATTGGATGTTCATCATCTCTACAGGCTTCAAGCACGCAGAAGTTAAACCACACGTGAGCGGGGAAAAAAAGAAACAGGTTCCCCTTGTAAATAAGACACCCAGCCACGCATCAGCCCAGGCTTTTCATCTGCTTTAGGCAAAGCCTTGTTTCCTACGATGCACATTTATGAATAGAATCAGTTTTATAAAAATACTAGCTATCTGCGTAGATTTATTTATGAACATTTAGACTGCTGCTTATGTCCTTCTCCCCCAAAACCTACATAACAGCTCGATGTTGGAACATGAAGCATCTAGTTAAGCAGGACGTCAGCTTTGTGACTCGGAGCAGGTTCAATGTACGTGGTAGGCTTTAGGACCCGCTGTGCATTCGCTGTCTGAGCAGAGCGGAGGCTGAGACTGCGTCTATAAAAGGGGGCTGATAAGGACGGAGCTTTGGAAAGGTCTTGGTGTTAAAACACAGCGCTGGTACTTTTCCCCAGCTTTTCAGAAATTAAAAATATTGCGCCTAGAATTTTTTCTGCATCTTCATTACCAAATGTCTTGTGTTCTCCCTTTCCCTGCCATGGCCAGCCCAAGCTATACAATATGAAGTCAATTCATTTTAATCAGACCGATTCGCTGTTTCGTCAGGGTTTAAGAGATGCCGTTGCATTTTCTGTGTTGGCCAAGCAACCATACAGGACGCAGAGGCGCTGTTTTATTCAAATTCACTCCAAACCTTTCCAGATATGAAAGGTAAGTGGATTACAGGCAAAAGAGACCCACCTCTTTTAAACACACCTAATTCATTTAGACTGGAAAAACCACTGTACATTTCCACTGAAGCAGAAAATGAGATTCAAAAATGCTGTTAGAAATAGCACTTCCCCTGGTTAAAGACTTTAAAGCAGTAATATATTAAAAAAGGGTGGTGCATGTGCACTCATACAGGAATGTGCACTCTCCCTTTAAGGTAACTGTTAACTAACTTTCATTTCTTTTGAACTATCTTTAATATCTTTAAAACAGAGCAAGCAGGAATACAAATGAAAGAAACACTAATATTCAAGCTTACATTAGAATGCTGTCTTTGAGTCTACTTTCAATGAAATTAAGTGTGTATTAGTGCTAATTTACCCATAACAAAATCATGGTAATTTAAAGCAAGTAGAAAGATGTAGCTGAATAGAGTAGACATTTACCTCTATTAACTTCTAAAAATTTGGTAAATATAGAGAGGATAAGAATCATAGAATCGTAGATAAGGAATAATATTTAATACCCCATTAGGTTGCTGTAGCCAACTTTTGCCAGTATATTAATACATTAAAATGAGTATGCAAACTTTTTTGTTGTTCATTAATTCCAGTTACAACTTAACATATTTCTCCCATTCTCTCAGATGCCTTTCTGCCATGAGAAGACAGTTTATACCTTTACAGTTACAGATTACAGACATGATTATAGTTACTGTAATAAAGTTGTATGATTAGAAACAAGTAAAATACAGCGATTGGTGGCCTCAGTTCAAACATTTTAAGTAAACCTCAACATTAGAGATTAAAATGCACAAGTAACTGTTACGGTTTCCACTATCGTGTACTTAATGCATCCTTTTAATCAGCATGAAATGAATGTAGAACGAAGGCGCTCTCCCAAAGGGCGCCTCACTTGGCACAAACACCCGAACCAGAGGGACGGCAGGGTTTTTGTAACGCAGAAAGTCACGCGATTCTGAGGTTTCCGTATGTTTTGCACCAGTAGAAATAACTGATAAGTCAGGGAAAAACCATTTTTTTTTAAATGAATGATAAAGCGGCTCACATACGAAGCGCTACGTCAAGAAATCGCTCTCTTTGGGTATCTCCAAAGCCATCCTGCGCATCCTTCCCTATAAACCCCCCTCTGCCACGGCTGCACTACCCTCATCCTGCAAATATCGACGGGGGAAAGCAGCTTTCTGTTCCACAGTCTAAAATCGATTGCAAGTGGGTTTATAAACCTCTCATGCTCTTGTGTTAGAGGGCGTTTACCAATCAGGCTGCAAGCAGGGTTAAAAATCTCCTCAAATTTCTAAAAACAGAAGGAAAAAATAAAACTTATTTTCAGTTCTATACAAACGTTAAACCTTTTTGTGCATCAGCTGTGAAATACAAGACACACTCAGACCTCCAAACGCTGCCAACACCTCACGTAGGCTTAAAAATGACAAACATACCTAGGGCCATGCCACAGATCTACGAATTAACCTCAGTCACCTTCCAGCACGGCAAATTGTCAGCCCTTGTTTTAAAAGGTAGTATGTCGACAGGCGGCCACCAGCTACAGCCCATGGCATTAAATGCAACAAGTAATTATTAGAAGTATAGAGTATTAACTTCAAAAGTAATTATTTGAAGGGCATTGCATTATATGCAATAAGTAATTACGAGAAGCGCACGGCATTAAATGCAACAAATTATTATTAGAAGTGCAGAGTGTTAAATTCAGAAGTAATTATTTGAAGTGCACGGCATTAGAGGCAACAAAGAATTATTAGAAGTGCATGGCATTAAATACAAGTAACTACTAGAAGTGCATGGCGTTAAATGCAAAAGTAATTACTGAAAATGCACAGCACAAGTAAATTATTTTAAGCGCAGGGCATTGAATGCAACAAGTAATTATTAGAAGTGCACACCACCAAATGCCACAAGTAATTATGTGCAAGCCTTGCTTGCAAGCACTGACTCAGACGCTTTCTGGACTTTGCCGCAGCATTCCTCATCGCTGCTCCCCGAGAAACAGCACTCTTCATCGGAGGAATCGCCTTCACTCTCCGAATACTCCATGGCTACTGTTTGCCTCCACCATTTCCCCCCGGGAAAACGCCTGCTTCCTTCCAGCCCGTCACTGTATTTTGCCCTCTGGGCGAGCTCTGCTATTTTACAGCTCCTCCAGCTTCAAACTTTGGGACCTGGAGAAAGGTCACAGCTGCTGCGGGGGGGTTTTCAAGGGCGCATCATCGGGAAATACAAGCAGACGGTATTTTGGAGCCATGGAGAGGCAACGGAGATGGCAACGTTATCCACATTCCTAAAGCTCTTCCAAAGTTTGTTATCACATCACTATAAACACGAGTCCATTATTTAAGAGGTGAAATGCATATATATTTTTTTCTCGTTATAAGCTGTCGCCCACTTCACCATCTACAATTTGGGAAGTTTCGACAATTTTGCTTCTGCCAACAACTTAATTTAAGAACAATGATTTTTTTTTAACCATTTCCAGGAACTTTTCTTATAAAAGTATATTGATCCTAATATTTATTAAGCTGTGTTGGAAAATGCAAATATGAAAAACATAGGCAGTTTTAACCAGAGATAAGGTCTTATGTCAGCCTCTGTACCCTGACTTTACCCTAGGGTGTAAAAATTTTACTTAAATTTTTAAATCTTTGAGATGATTTCCATCTTTTTGCTTTTTTACCTTCCTACATGCCCTAACTCATGGGAGTCCTGCTCCAACACCGGCTCTCACCGCTCCTACCAGACCTAACCCCTTAATAATGCCGATATAATTCTTCAAATAAATGGAAACTACATTTTGATGATTTAATTTAACAATATACCATTATATTTGCTTGAAACTTGCTCTTAATGCCACCAGCAAACACTGCTCGCTGTTCTTCCCAGAAGATGGACACAACTGGTGCAACCTTGGCATGATGTCTGCCCAGCTTTTGGGATCGCTTCCCCCCAGATACAGCCCCCCCCGGCATAAAACAGCATTTATTATGGGGTGCGAGTACCCTGCTGCAGGAAGCATCACGTTTACAGTCGAGCCTCTTCTGCTCGTCTCCTGACTGGCATTTTGTCAGTCAAAACTGATTTCAACCTAAAATACTGTAGAGACGTTTTAAGTCTCTAGGTAGGCAAAATCCTCTCTTTAAAGGTTTAAAGCTAGGGCTGGTTTTTCAGAAGATCACCAAATTTGGGTACCGCTCCTCCGAACACCCAATAAAGCTAATTTTTATCTCCCATGTGAAAATCACGGTGTAATCAGAAAATACCAAACAAAATAATAAGGGGAGATAGAGATGCTGGGTTTGGAGCTATTTAAGTTAATAATTGATCTTTCCCATTTTTTTTTCCTTTCACTTATTTCCGACATGCCTTGTCCTAAATACTTTAAATCAATCTTATTAAAAAAACTGTAACAAGGTCAAGCGTTCAGCGCCAGAAAGGGGTAAAATGCATTAAAGAACTTGAATATCAGCAAATTACGAAACTCCGGATAGTATTCCTGCAGCAAATTTTTAAAACCCACCAGGGAAGACCTAATTTTTTCTTTCCATCTTTCCTTTGAAAACCCTCATTAACACCATTCTCAAGTTTAAATGACCTAAACACTCATTTGCAGAAGTCCCTTGAGCTTTCTACCATAGACCTCTCCCACACAGCAGCAGCTTCTGCAGAGGAACCACCAAGGACCAGACACTGACCAATCTACCTTGGCCAAGGTTCTTCCGTTACTTGGTCAAAGAAAAATGGGTTGTCATCATCATTTTTAGAGAAAGAAATTAAAAAAACCCAACAATCCTAAATACACATTTCGGGATACTGCTGCAGCCAACAGCCCTTTGGCTATTGTCTACAAGCCCATTTAGATAGGATGGCCATCACTCTTCCCAGGAAACACGGTCTGATCAAGACAGATGTCACCTGTAGGAAGTTTTATCTGAAACATTAGGACTATCCTTGCAAATGATGTGATCACCTGACACACGCGGAAGCAAAAATGTGGGTTGATTTTATGGTACCCTCAATTGGTACAGTTTGTGCCGCTCTGCACCCTCTTTCCTACTTTTTCTCGGTAGCCGTCACTGAAGTCAAGTCAACGCAGACCTACAGAATGGTGGTGTGGTCCATCATGATTGACGGTGTAACCCACAGTCTGGATCAGTCACCTGGATCTATTGACTGATTTCCATAGGGGAAAAACACCCCTTGTAGACTGATGTTCGGCTTCCCAACACTTCGGCTTTCTGAGAACACAACATCCATTTGCTATTGGTTACTGGAATTAATAAATACAACGTGGCCTACTACATTTCTAAAAATTTTAACGTGAACCTAATAAAATGTGCAACTTACAAAGTTTCACTTGAAAAGAGTTATGCCGTTTAATAAAACCTAGGCAAATCCCCATAGGCATTAAAATCACACCTTCGATAAAGGGAATGAAATACGACAGGAAAGAGATTTTGCTTCAAGGTACCCCAATTTGAAGGTGTGTATCAAAATGCAGATACCTGCGCTCCTGAGCAATTTCGGCTCTATGACTACTGGGAAAAGGAGGCATTTCTTATAGAACAACATTTCAGTTCGTTCGGACGAAATTGTTTCAAAATGCTACTTTACAGGTTTTTTTATTCAGTATAAGCAAACTGTACGACTCTCCAAACAGGTTAGAAAACGTGCCCACCCCTTCTAATAATTTGTTTTATGCCTTGTGAGAATATCATTAGCACTTACTTACTATTTCTAAAATATATTTATACTCCCAGTGGCTCCAGCGGAAAGGTTTTAGCCCTGGCAAGGATTACATAATAGGATTTACAAAAAAGAGCCTTTCCTGATAACTTGTTTTAATATTTATGAAGTTAAGGTCTCAGAGATGGTAAGCAAGTCTTTCGAGACTCTGTTGGCCAAAAAAAAACCTGCTCTGTCCTTACTACACTGACACTTCTAAAAGCAAATGAAACTCCCAGCTGCTGCTAAGGTTATACCAAGTTTTAACTCAAAAGTGTCTCGACAAGTCACAATGTGCTGGGATCATTTCGGGATGCTGTGTGAAGCCTGACAATTACTTTCTGCTTCATATTCATGATGGAAGTTATTTCATGTAAGCCTGAAGGGCTTATCCTTCTTTCCAGTTTCATGAATGGTGGAAAATCAAGTCCAGTTTACATAAAATACAATTTACTTTGGCATTAATGCAAAAGTCCTAATTTTAAAATTCTATATATAATTTTTGCAATCATTGTATGTATTTGGGGAAAATACTGCTGTTACAAATAGTGCACTGGACTGCGACTGCTCCCTTGTCCGCCTTGCCACTGCCTACAGCCCGGCCTTGAACAAGCCATTTCACTCTCTGATATTCCACCTATATAGGAATATATTTTTTTTAATATATATATATCTATATATATCAATATTTCCTGTATTTCACTATATTGCTAAATTTCACTATCTGATTCCTATATTAGAATGAGAAAAATGCTTTAATCTACTACGTGATCCCCTGGGTCTACAGACAGAAGAAACCACGCAAGAGATGGCTGCTGTTATTTTTATTGGATTGTAGATCTGACGTAGTGATGCTGCTGAATTAACAAGTGTTCCATTATCAGACTGCCTATGCTGATATCAGTAGATGTAATGTAGATCAATACTGCCAGAAAATAGTATTAATAAAGCAGAAGCATTATGGCAGGCACTATTATATAGAACATGATAAAGTTGAACCCAGTCCTGCCCCTTGGAGGCAAACGGGGAGATGCAGAGGGCAAAAAGTACTGATAACACAGAGACCTTCTGCTGAATTTTTGAAAGTTGATGTGAAATCAGCCCCTGCTAGCCACCTTCACATTTATATACATGATCATAAGCTGCCAGCGATTCAGGAAACCTAGAGGGGGGCTGTGTCAGCCGAAAACTATTCTGAGAAGAGAAGGGTATGCGCCCCTCGTGATGGGAAAGCAGAGAAAAAGGGTCTTGCTACCACTTGATTACCACGAAGCTGGCATAAATCTGACAGTGCCTACTCTTTTGACAGTCAGCACGAGGATTTTCCCCTTGCTGCGAGGCATTATCAGGCTCTTCTGCTAACTCCTGGCTGCAAGGTAATCGTGGCTGCAACAATATGAAAGGGTTATGAACCACACGGGTCATGGCGTTAATAAAGAGATAACTCTGCATTAACTTTATTATACACTTTCGGTATATTCTCATCATGTTTAATCCATAATTGATAATTGCAAACGACTCAGGAAACAATCTATGACCTCTGCCACAACTTATTTAACCCACAAGCGCTTTCCTTGAGCAGCAAGTTACTGATCTGCCAGTATTTACGAAAACAGCCATATTAAAATCAAACCAAACCGTGATCTGAGAGTTAAAGTAACACGATTCATCTCGGACACATGAACAATATCAACACTGCGCTTATGCAACGTCATTTTAAACCACGTGCAAGAGGTTCGCATGGTCTCAGTTAAGTCTTAGGACTAGCAGCTAAGCTATACGGTAATATTTTTAAACATATTTTACAGGTGAGTAAACCAATGCACGAGGAGCTCGAGCGAGGTGCTTTAGATTATACGGGCAGCAATTAGCCTCAGCGCTACCAGAACTGGCAGCTGGCTTCTCTTCAAGAATTAATGAGGCCGCATCCATTTGGCCTAACATCTTTACTGTGCTGGCGTGCTCGTAAAGCCGCACACATGCGATGGCTGCAGAGGCAGGGATCAGGTTACCCCTTAACTGTGCCACTCGGATACCGGGCCAGCCTTGCCAGCTGTAGCCACTATATTTATATCCCAAACATTTATGTCCCAAACCCCACAGGAACACAGGAGAGTCTTCAGTCATATTTGTGGAAACAATTGCATCCAAAGCAGCTTCTTACAGGCTGAGGTCCTTACATAGTTGGGTTTTTTTTCCCCTCCCTTCAAGTATTTCTATGACTTATGTTCTTTTTCTTGTTTGGCTTCTTTGTGCGTGAGAGCACTGGGACAAATACCCTTTCAGTTGAGAACATTTTGAATGCATGACTTTTTTTTTTTTTTTAAAGAACTGTATTTTGAACAATGCTCGTTAAATTCCTAAGCACTGGGAAAGGGAGCTGTAATAAGATTATGGCTTCTCCTGTATGGATGCCAGAGGTAGGATCTAGGCCACAAGCTGTGGGAGATATTTTGTCACTACCACTTGTCCTTGGCTGACACTACCGGACTCCACCACCAAATTCCCACTCCCCTATACTTCAGGTTGATGGAATCCCACCTGAGGCATGTGGTTTGCATCATACTCTTCCCACGGCCAATGCTCTGCCCATGCGAGTGGGTCTGAGTGCCTCCATCCTGGTGACCGTGCCCATCTTACCTTCTCCCCATGTTACAGACTCCTCCAGGTCCACCCATCTCTCCTTCACTCTGCAGGCTAAATTCACTGCATCCCTCCTTTACCCAACACATCCTTTGACTTTCTTCCAGACTATCCAACTGTTGTAATTGATGACAAGGAACTAAGTTTATATTAATAAAATAAAGAGCTTGCCATTGCCCTGAGTGCCTCTATAGGCTTTAATTGCCCTGAGCAGCCTCACTGGGACCTTCACCCCCATCTTCTGCCCATGGTCCAGGAGCTCAGCCTGGGACCCTCAGTTGTAGGTATGGACTTGTCTCTTGTCTTCTCTCTGGCTCTATTTCTTGGATGGACCTTGGACCTACAATGTAGATAGTTTGTGTCCCATCTCTTGGATTCACCATGCCTGACGCTGTAGCCTTGTTTCCAGTCCTGTCTCTGCCCATCTCCTGCTGCTCCTGGCAGGACACCCTGAGTGGACCCGGGACCTAGGCCATCCTGTCCTTGTGTCTGGGAGTGCAGGAGAACCCTGTTACCAGCACCCAGCTCAGGACCCAGTTTCACTCTGAATGGGTTTCACTTGGCTAATTACAGTGAACCCTTTCTTCTATTTGCTGCATGAAAGGTCATGCCAATAATGGGAACAAAAGCACCATGAACAAGCGCAGTAGGTGCCCAAACCCTTCATTTTGGACTAGAACAACAAACGGTTGGATGCCTACAGTGAACAATGTGAAGGACCACACAGGCACCTGCTGATGTGAGCAAAGAAGCTGGAGAAGCTCGCTGCTGCTCCTTCTTCTGCAGCCTTCTCACATCTCATTAAGTGAGGTTTCACAGATAGCTTCCAGACAAGCTAGCGGGCCTCCTGCGAGAAATCAGCAGCCTCCACAAACTTCTCAAAGCCTCCCACTGATGCAATTAGCTCTTCTGAGGCTCTGCAAGCCTGTGCTTCCCATCCAGCTTGTGCTTTCATTTGAGCACTGCTCTAAAGTGTACCATGGAGACACTTGACCCAACTTTCAGCTAGCTGGAGTGGGTACCAGCATCACTCAGAAGAGCTACAGAGACTAAATCAGCCCATGCTGGGCTCTACACCACCATACTCTACTCTTTCAACGGTCAGGTTAACTTCCACAAAGCCAACTAGAGCATTCCTCTGCAACATTCTGATCTGCAGCACTGACGTGCTGACGGGGCCCTATTTTAGTCTAAGTATTCAGTTTCTTATTCTGTGCATTATTTTATGGTGGGACTAGCGCAGAAGGGAAAATTATGGGCAAAGTTTATCATCAATAAACCTGCTCGTTTCCTTCAGTCTTATTTTCCCCTTTCTGTGCATGGAGTGATGGAGCAGATTTTGTACTTCAGCTCTGTCATCACCTTAAACTGATCTAAGATATATCAAACCTTCTGCAGGCTTAGTGTTCTGGTAGATCAGTGCAAATCACCGCCCAGGCAGTAACCACTGGTGCTAGGGAAAGGGACCTGGTGGGAACACGTGGTCAAGAAGAGGGGATGGGGAAGTTCAGGACCCGTCTCTGGCACAAACACAGCCATACGCTCACTTAAGATGACTCTACAACCACAACCTACACGATCTGCGCTTGCCCAGAGGATACGCGTGGCCAAACCTTCATCCCCGTCTTGTCTGTCGAAGGTGTGAAGTGGGACCAGAAATTCCCCCATCCTTCAGACACTCAGTTTGCACTCCCTCGTGATTTCATCATTTAAGCAACCACTGACTAATTACAAAACCTGCTGAGCTATGGAGAGGCTGCATTTCTAATATGAACCAGCACAACAGAACTGCTTAAAAAATGCATCAAACTGAAGCGAAAAAGCAAAAGATGTGAAAGACACTGTCACAAGAAACCTATTTTTTACTGATTAGAAAGTATTCATAAACAATCTCGCTAGTTAAAAACCAATACAGTACATTTAAAAACTATTGCTAGACCCCTCCCCTTGACTATGCTCCATCACCACTAATATATTTACTAAAAATATGCCAAACCCAGTTGCGTAATGTCTGGAGAGCAGCATAATACAGCCTTAGAAAATAAAGTGAAAAATCTGAAAAATCAATTTCCTGCAGCCCGAGGAGAAGCTAAAAACTTCGGAGAAGCATTGAAAAAGCCAAAAGAGATTTCACGCTCCACCTACACCAAGCCTAGATGAGCAGGAGAAAGTCCTTTCAAAGCAGCATTTACAGTCGTCATTCAGTAACCACAACACAAAATAAATCAAAACTTAAAACAAACATAACCCCAGAGTTGCTGATACTCCAGGCAGTCTCCTATTCAACTTGTAACAGTAGCTTCTCGGCAGATTTAAAAATCACTCCAGAACTGAGTTTGTGGAAAAACGTGCCATCGCCCTGGCCTGTGATGCGGAGTATTCCATGGCTCTTCCACTGGCAAAGCAGCTGTGCAGCACGCACCTTCATTTGCATGGCATTTTACACTTACGTAGTTAATGCTAATTACTGCGGAGGTGGATGCACTTATTTTGCTAAATCTATTCCAGTAGGAAATGATTGGCCATGTCTGACAGCTGAATTGCACTAGAAATACATATGGTGCTTTGTGGCTGGTACCGACTCTCCACTTGTCCTAGAGAATTTGCGCTCACATCCTAGAAAAGCAGAGGACACGACACCTAAGCACTCAACAATGCAGAGAATGAATAATGTTTTTGGCTTTCTTACATCTTATATTAACTCATGTGTGGCTGCCTTTGCCTTCAGGAAATATCCCGAGCTCCAGCTGGCCTGGGGTTTTTTTTTGTGCGTGTAGAAACCCACACTACTGTATCATAACAGGATTTACGCCATAAATTAATTCACATTCTGATTTTCACAGTCGCTTAGGTGAGATGAGAGACATCATCCCACTGATTTTAAATATTCCCTTTTACCATTCTTCTTCATGCTAAGGGTTTTGTACGGCATATCATAATTTTTCTTTTATTTTTTAAGCTTTCAATCTTCTGGTGGAAAAGTTCCATGATTTTTAAAGATAAAACCTTTAATTTAATTTTGGGATCACTTTCTCTCTCTTTGCTATATTAAGGGATGGTAATATACTGACTCCACTGTCAAGAAGAGCAGATATATCCGCTTTTTTTGATCCCCATTAGTACACAGAACTGGACCTCAAACTCACACTCTAAATCACTTTTGATTTCTGGGTCTGTGGAGTCAGGGCTGAACGCAGATTCCTACCAGAGCTGGACTTCCCGTGAGTTCTGGAGCTGGAGGGGAATGGGACCACGTCCTGGGACTCCTTGTTTCTGGTTCTGGACATCAGCTGGGGCCGGTGGGAATTTCCTGAATCTCATGGATGACAAAGTCCATTTTCCTGCTATTTCAGTTATGCCATATAATATCTTTCACAAACTTAAGAAATTCAAATGAAAATCAGTTTTGTCAGTATAGCCACTGAAGATGCTTCCAGAACTTACTTCTTTATTGGTCAGTCACCTTTTTCTGTTTCCCAGTCTAAATTCACATATGGCAAGATTAAATCTAAATCAATGGACCAAAACCATCCTCAAGTTAAAATAATTATTTTCTTCCCCTGTATATACAAAACCCCAAAACCTTCTCAGATTTTATTTCACTGAGTTAAACGAATCGAGGCCTCCTAACTTCCTGCCTTAAGGTCTCTTGGCTTCTCTGTACCTGGATCAGTTGTGAATTCATCCTCTGTAAACGTGTCCTGAGTGGTTTGGAATACTCCAGACAAGATCTCACCGGGGTTTTGTACAAGGGTACAAATACTGTCCTGGTTGCACTGACTACACTTCTGACTGTCTCCTAGAACCCCAGCTCATGCTGTTTAATTTCTGCATCTGCACGCGGTGTCACACACAACCTTGTGTTCAAGTCCACATGACACCTGCTGTGGTTCCCTTGTCCAAACACAGGGTTCTCCTGCACAGACACAATGCCCAGCATTTTCCTTCAAGCCTTTACAACACATTCAGAAGGAAAGGATAATTACAGATTGTACAACTTTGCCTTTTTCCCGCTTGTAGCTCCCTGAATGGCCCCACTGCTTCTGACGCCTCTTGTTCTTCCCACTTATGACGGCACTCATGACTTGATAGATCCACACATCCAGTTTCAAGAACTAGACCGATTCGAGCTTGAAGATGGAAATAATGAGGTCGCCTAAGTCTGAATCTATTTTCCTTTTAAAGCTTTGATTACCTTTTATTTGTAATAATTTCTACGCCCTCACCTTCATCTTGGCCTGGAGTCACAGCATGGCCAGCTATAACAACCACCTCCCCTCCAGCGCCTACTCTTTATTTAGTAAAAAAATAAAATAATCAAGGTTTAACTTGATAAACCCCCCAAAAAAATCTCACAGTTGCCAGGCCTGATCCCACTTCAGTCACAAGACAGTTTATGAAGACAACAACAGCTGTCTCTGCTTGGAGGAGCAGAGAGAACTACAGCTTAAACTGGAAAAAGAGCCTAATCTTCAACTAATAAAGATTACTGGTCTTCAACAATATGTCGCACACATAAGATGTGACACGTCCCTCCCCCAGGATTTTGCAGATCTTGTTTTCCAGAATGTATTTCTTTAGCAAAGCCAAATCAAAGGAAGGAATCACACAGCATGCATCTAAGATACGACGTCTGCCTCTCCAGGACTCTGCTCTATCCACCAGCTGCAGAAAAGCATCAAAATGAACTCTGATAAACACAGCCTTATAAAAGGAATAATCCCTCTATTTATTATCAGAAAATATTGCAACTGCTAGATTATTCTGATAAAAATGACTTTCTTTAAAAAAGAAAAAAGGTAACTTTAAATTAAGTTTTACAACTGACACGTCTAAGAGAATTACAAACAGGGCCTGTGACCAGCTCTTCTCTGTCGCCGTGAGAACCCTACCCAAGGAATCGAACTGACGTGGAAAGAAATGCATTAGTTTCTGGCACCGGTGGGAGTGACACTTCTCTGACCTACAGGAAATTATGCTGCTAGGAGTATGATAGAAGTGTTAAGAGAGCAATTAGGGTTGTCACCTAGCAGATTCTCAGGAGGAAAGTGATGGATCCTCATTCCCAGCCTCGTCCTCTCCTGATGGCGGCGTGTTGATGAGTATTGCTATTCCTTTGAGCAACCCCAACAAAAGGCATTTTATCACAGCAACAGTCGCTGGCCTCAACAACGCAATGTTATACCAGATCTTCTGTACTGCGGAGCAGCCAGTCTTCTTCTGGGTGGACATAAACCACCCTGACACGATGGATTTTACTGCTTCAAGGCATTCAAGGGCTGGTTTTGTATGATTTTATGTGAGTTTCATGTGACAGCGCTGATGCATACCTGGATATCAAAGTGGAAGATTCATCAGCCAGCACTGGGGAATGCACAATGAAAACCGAAGCAATTATTATAGCCAAGATTTAAAACCATTATAACCCTTCAAGAAACTTTCTCCGTCCTTTATAATTTGTACCAGCCATGCAGATATTTAAGAACAAATCATGATGAATCCCAACATCGTGTTTGAATATGAGGCCATTTAATACGGGAAATCGCAGAACGACTCGCGTCAGTAAGTATGAGCAGGAGCAAACTTACTCTCCCCTTCCTTCACACATCCAGCATGCAGTGGTATTGCATGGCAGGATTGCAGCTCCCCTCCAGCTTCTCAGCCCTTCTCTGGTCCACGTACAATTTATTAGACCATCATCAGCTTCATCTGGAGCAAAACAGTCCCATGCAACAGCCCTAGCACATTAAAAGGCTCCAAATAAATTGAGTTCAAGAGCACACCTCTTCTGGTGAGGCAGACATGCCCTGCTACGTATTGTATTTCTAATTCTAATCTGAATTTAAATGACAGATGGACCCGAAATGAAACTGGTCTTTTCAGTGGTGCCCAGTGACAGGACAAGAGTTAACGGGCACAAACTTGAAGGAACACAGGAAGTTCCACCTAAACACGAGGAGGAACTTCTTTCCTGTGAGGGCGGCAGAGCACTGGCACAGGCTGCCCAGAGAGGTGGTGGAGTCTCCGTCTCTGGAGACATTCCAAACCCACCTGGAGGCGTTCCTGTGCCACCTGCTCTGGGTGACCCTGCTCTGGCAGGGGGTTGGACGAGATGATCTCCAGAGGTCCCTTCCAACCCCTACCGTTCTGTGATTCTGCGTGATTCTGTGACTCGCCCCACAGAAGCAACCAAGGTGAGTGCAAGCTCCTCCTCTAAGGGGGTGAAGTACCTCTCCGGGTCTGCACTAAACCACTTCAAGTGGTAAAATGGGCAATCCCATATTGAAATTTGATAAGGGATCAAGAGGTTTAAAAAAATGCCAGGCTGAAGAAGAAACACGAATCAAAGTTTAAATAAAACGACCAAGAACATTAAAGCGGGTTGGCTTCCAACCAGTTTTAATTGATTCAACATTGAACTGCATTTTACCTCAATATATATAAAGAAAACCTGTATCTATCGAAAGCTGGAAAGGGAGAAAGTTAAGGTAAGAACAGAATTTGGGCGTAAATCCCATTAAAAAGTAAACTTTCTCTAAAACAAAGCACTTGGCTTTTGCTTATGGTTCACTGTCATATCAAGTTGCTTAAAACATAACATCTACAGAACAAGAATAAGAAACCTTTTTATATCACTCAACAGTAACAGAAAGATAACCTGGGCTTTCTTCTCTACATCCATTATTTAACTCAAATGCCAGCAAACCGCAGCAGAATTTTAAATAGGCTGGACTCGCGATTTATGGGTATCATTTTTCATAACTCCCATACAGCTTTACAAAACGACTCTGACAAGGATTACTTTGTACCATTTTACTGTATTATGGCCTATGTCATCTTCTATAACCACAAAATACAAACCCTGCATCAACGATCAAGAACGGGATACTGCATTTTTTTTAAATCATCCTCCAGCTGTCATCTTACCTGTAGCAGAGGCAAGCCCAGAAACCTTATCTATAGAAATGAGGTCTACGGCTAAATTATGGAGATGGCTTTTGAATGCAGTAGTCTAAGTAGTCTGTGAAAGTCATCTGGAAACCAAGAATTACATTTCTTTCTAAGCGTTCTTATATTAATATTCACAATATGGCTCTTGCTTGGCAGTGACAGTACTGCTAGGTGTGCTCGGGATGTCAGTGTCTCTATGGGAATGCAATTTCTGCTCAATTAATTTTCTAAAGACCTGAAATGCTGGTGCATTCATGACATCGTAAAAGTTACTGTCTTCCCAGAGTATTAAAATTTCACATGCACATTTCAAGGAATAATTCCCATTAGCTTTATGTCGGCAAAATAAAACCATCCCTATGTCAACACTTACCAAACTTTTCGATTCAAAGACATTTTTTGAAAAAACGTAATTTTTTTTTTTTGGAGACAAATCCATGAAACAACATTATATTGTTTGTGCTTACAAATAAGTTAAAATATTTGTTCAAGGCTTTTATTCACCATTCCTCGCGCGTGTCTGCATGTGACAAAACGTGTTTGAACTGGGGACAGGGGTCATTTTGAGTCCCTGGGCCATACTCTAACAGTATCACAGGCTGAGCCCTATTTCACTTCCCCCATAGCAGAAACACACAGACAGTGATGAAGAAAACCAGCTGATAAGAATTCTTAGGTCCCACAAAAAAAGACTAAAGGTAAGTAACTGTAAGAAAATACGTTTTCACTTCACTTTTCGGTGCTAAAACATAAGAAAGAATTTTTCCTGGTTTACGCAAAAAATTCGAAGGAACTAAACAATGGGCATTTTAACAAACTTACCTCTGTATCACTGCTCTTATTCAAAGACTTCATCTGAGTCCCTCAGGATCATTTTATGACACATATTACAGCCACATGTTTACTACATGCATAAGAAAGCTAAATATTAGTAGCATTTTGCTAAGGATGCGTGTTACCGCACTATTTTCTGATATTATATATATATAAAATATACATATATATAAAGATAATAATACCACATGATTTGCTGATAAATAGCACTTACTCAGATTCACAACTAACAGCTAACAAAGCCCATGTGAACTCAATTTTTGGCCCTTCATAGTCATCTCAGCTGGTGAAGGAGCTACGAGCTGAAGCCTAACACTGTCAGAAGCCGGTACCGCTGGGGACTGTGGCAAATGAACTTGGGAACATACGCCTATACCCCTGCGAGACGCGGTACCCTCACCTCAGCTGTTCACCCAGGTGTTAACGCTTGAACGTGCAGAACATCACTTACTACAGCATTGGCGCCTGCAGCCAGCATGAGATATTTTGCAAAAAAACCCCCTTTTATTAATTTTAATCAGCTTTTCTCATTGCTTCAGGGAAACAGAGGGATTATTGGCAGCGTCGGGGTGCAAACACTTGCAAGTCAGGTACTTGTAGGCTGTTATCTGACGCAGGGTCTGCTCTGTCTTTTTTCCTAGGCAGAGAAACTCGATGTTGTGCTGTCTCTTGGGGAACCCATCTGCTTGGGAACGGAAATCCAATACAACACGACAGCTGCGAGAATGCAGCAAGGAGATACGCTGTCGATAGTCACATATTCAGCTGAAATCCTTCTGCTGCAGTCTTTTAAGGGGGAAGAAGAAAAAGAGATGGATATCTCCTCCCTTATCCTTCGCTACCCTTATCCTCCTACTGAGTCGTGCGTGGAACCTTATCTGGTTTGAAACGGTGTAATTGCACCCATCTCATCACGGCTGGATTTGCGGACATCCTGCCGAGCATCCCTTGGTATGCACCAAGGACTGTCGCATCGCTAATTCCCTCTGACGGCAAGTCGAACACAAGGCGTAAGGAGGTGCGAGGGCCGAGTGGCCACAGCAGGTCTTCTGTTGACAGTTCAACTAAATGATCCCCGAGATCTCAACAGCCTAGCTGAAGACCACAAGAAGATATACAGCGAAACTTCATTTCCAGCTCAGTTCTATTTGCAATCATAAATTGAATTGCAACAATAAAATGAAATGGCAGTAATTCAATCTCAAGAGGTGATTTTTCGTGAAGACATCAGGTCTTTGCTGACAGTGGTTCCTGCACAGTCGGTTCCTTCCCTCCCAAGCTTCTCCCATTCCTATTCACTGCCTTCAAGATTTTTTTTGACTGTTTTAATTTTTACGTACTGAGCCCCATCAGGGCCACAGGAGTTTGTGCTAGATGCGGGGATTTCCGACTTTCTTGCATTTACTTTTAGTACTGGACTCTGCGCATCACGACGCTAAGATTCCAATCCTATAGACAGATGCCAGAAATGGGATCTTCGTGTTATCAGTTTATGGGACAAGGATGAAAGGCAGACTAGATCATCTTGGGTCAGAATAAATATAAATGTTCCCTATCTGGAAACATGGAATAAATATTTCCAGTTTAATTTCTACAAACAAAAGTTAACATTTCCTGTATCTACACAAGGATTTCAGAAATACTAATCTGTCCATTTTGTTGCCTTGTGGGCAACAACACCACCGTACCAATTGAAAGCCTTTTAATTTCCCTCCCAGAAATGCTCATTTTATAACATGTTTTGAAAAGGAGATTTGTATGGCAGAAGGCTTTTGCATGCTTACTAAGCAGCATCACTCCACACTTCTCTTTACTGAAGCCACTATTGCTGTCTCCTGCTTTAATATTTAATTCTTGTCACAACCACAAAGACCTTGTGCAACGTATTGACCATGACAGACAAAAGCAAAAGTCCTCTATTTAAGAAAACAAACCCAAATTCCTTCCAGAGCTAATTATATACCAATCGTTTATGGGTGAAACTGATAAAAGTATCAGAAAAACATACATTTAGGAGCTTTCGTTTTATTGGTTGCTGTCACTGCAGGAGTGATGTCCCCGTTTGGCAACGGGAGTCAATGGTGTGAAAGCAGAGCTCTCTGCCTTGTAACGCGGCTTCTACAACAGAATTTACTTGCAAATTTACAACTACCAAGTCTTTGAAGTCCTGCAAATGACACTGCTGGGCGTTGCATATGTGTAGGCATGACTGCAGCGTCCCTTACTCTTTTTGTATAGCAACATTTATAAAGACTTCCTCTATGTGTGCTTGCAGTGTCTTTTCTTTTCCACCCTCTTTCCACTCATTCCATCTTTTTTATCACCTTTCGAATCTCCACCAGTTTTCATTTTGCTTTATTACACTTTTTTTCTGCCCTTCCACCACTGCACAGAGCCATTCTGGGGAAAAAAAAAGGCAAATTTTGCACTAAAAGGCAAAATACAAGGAACATGAGGAACCCAAAGAATAAGTCAATCCAAATTTATTAGCATTTTGGGGCCATACGGGCTGCCCAGGGAAGTGATGCAATTGCCATCCCTGGAGGTATTTAAAAGAGGGGTAGACGCGGTGCTGAGGGACACGATTTAGTGGTGGCTTTGTCAGAGTTAGGTTGATGGTTGGACTCGATGATCTGAAAGGGCCCTTCCAACCTACACAACTCTATTATTCTGTGATTCTTAAGTGACCCATATTCATCACGCAACGCCTGTCAGTCTTGCAGCTGGTAGAGCATGAGGCAAAGATGCCGAATTTCATCGTGTTCCACCCCGTGTGACGCAGCGGGGTCCACCGCCAGCGGTCAGAGCTGTTGACAGGCCTTCAGGAGCATGTTTCCCATCACTGGGAAGGCAACAACACTTAGAAATCATCCTCTACTGATGGGAAAACATTTCCAGCGGACACACTCCATCAGGAACATGCCCAGTGCTTCTCACAGAAATCACTTAATAACATTTATATGTTTTAGCACAGTGTTTTCAGAAGACCAGAAAGACAGACAAGAGCAAACGCAGTTGTCTACAGGAATTAATATCGATATTTTTGTAGGTAAAATATAGCTTAAGTTTAGCATGGATGAAATGAAAGACTAAAGCAGAATCTGAGTGACGTAATGCTGATACTAGGATGTTCATAAATCCTTGCCTGCCAAATCTATTAATGATTTAAACCAATTATTCCTGCAATTTATTCTGAATTATTGTAATGAACTAGGGTCTCACTAGCAAGTAATTAATAATATTCCCTATGCGAAACAACCCAGAGGTACGAAATGACCGATTTTTTTGTTAAAAAAAGTGCATTAATATCCTACCACACACAGTACATTACTATTTTAATTGGCCAGTGGGTGACAAGAGTGTCTTTAAGATATATTAAATGTTAATTATCACATTCAAGGACAATTCAATTAAATCTTGGGCAAATCAGAAGAGTTCTAGAAACCAGAGCCTTTAAGTATGTATCTACCAGCCTTGATCAGAGAATACAAAGCTAGACAAAGCCAAAAGACCAAGAAACTTGCACAGGTAAAGAGGAAACCATTTATTTGCATATAGATGGCCTCAAAATAAGTAGTGTTGCAGTTGAACTGAGCCAGTGTCACATTTTAATAAGTTCTGAACAGTATAAACTGTTTCATATGTACTAAAATGACTGTGTTTATGTATTGTGTTAGTGTTGCTTTTTACTTTTCTGAAAAAATTGGTAACACTAATAGACTCTTATGAGAGTATTTTGAAAATAAATAAAAAGCAGCAAACCCCACAATTTTGCAAAGATTACTTGCAGACAAGTAATTGGCAGAGCAGCAGCAACAGCATTTGGCATAAAGAGCCACATGAAACGGTCTTTGACCCATTTTCTTCATGAAGGACTCGACAGCTGCACTTTGGCATGTTGTTTAGTAAGTCACTAGAGATAAACACAAACAGGGAATAGAAAAAAAGCAACCCTCTCTCAAATAATACTCCACTTTGGGATATATCGATATTTTAACCTTGTTAAAGAATCAAAGAGTTTGGAGGAAACAAAGTCCTATTATTAGTAAACCAATTAATTTTCAAAACATATTAATAAGCAGAATTTCGTCCAGTTAAATAGCATGAATAAAATCTGAGATCAAAGTCTAGCTAATGAAAACAGATGCTCTTCTGAGTTAACTTGTACAGAATTAAACAATCAGATTAAGAACTTGGGCCTTCTGTTTAGTTTTTCCTTGGCTAAGCTATTTAAATCAATGAAGACTAGTATAGTATTTTATTTGAACAAAACCACGGGAATTTGGTATGTGTCTGATTCTTCACAGCTTATTCAGACCAAACTGCCACCAGAAGAGACCTATTGCTGAGAAAGACGGGACCTGCGGAAGCAGAGAAGAAACCAAACTCTTGAACCTCTCTTGTTCTGGCTACGACATGAAGAAGACACGCACAAAATAGCTTTTAATTTTTCAAATGAAAATTGGAAAAGCAATGCAAAAGCTGCGTCTCCAGTTCTGTATTACCGAATGATGACTGGGACAGGCAGTAACCTATGGACAAGCCACGTGATGCCTCTACAACTCAAAACTGAAGGCATCAGTGACCATCTCTGTACGCTCCTTTGGACCTGGGTCAGCAAATATGATGCTTCCTGATCTTCAAAAGTAACAAAAGCTCATTTCCATTGATTTTGTATATTTTGTTCTAAGAATGAGTGCAGAAGCCTACTGAAACCATAATTTTTAACTTTCAAAACTGAACAAAGCTGGCACGAAGGCTTACAGCCTACCAGTAGAAGGAGAAAAAAAGCAAACCAGGGAGGTGGAAACAAATAACTAAATTGGATAAGCCGCATTTCCTTGGGCAAGGAAGGACATGGAGAAAACTGAGGTCCTTCAGCCTTCACTGAGCATATATACACCCTGTATACATCTCAGTGAACCCCACTTGCGCTCTATTTCAGAAGCTACGAAACCCATGGCCAAGATCTGCCTCTCGTTAATCCCTACAGCTCCTGCAAGAGACACTTGGGACTAGAAACGGGAAGGGGACCGAAAAAATATGACATGACCTGTATTGCCTCATTGCAGATGAGTAAATTAATGAAAGCGTGCCCTAATCAAACCATGTCTCTTGGAGTGTATCCTTCCCCAGCAGGTCCCGACTCACTGCAGACAGTGCCATATAAAAGCCATAAACCACCTCAGATTATATATATATATATATGTATATATATATAAAAGCCAGCAAGGAACATTTGCAAAGAGTCAGGGCAGTAATTCATAAGAGTCTATGATGCTACTGGCAAATGAATTCCAGCAAAGCCTTATCGAAACCCACAATCAAACATGTCACCTTCACTATAAACTGTGTGCACATCAATAACGTGCTTCCTATCAACAGGGATGTTCATTTTGTGGTCAGAGTGTTGGATGAGACTCTGCTCCTCTCTCAGAACACAAGAAACCATATTATCCTCATAATCTCATAAATCTCATCACATGCTCGTAATAAAGGAAAGAGATAACATACATGCCGATGACCATGATGAAATCCAGTATAGTGTATCTGATCGTGATCATTATGCACTAAACGATGCCTACCGAGATGAATAAATACTATCCTTTGGTACAGTTTTAACATCTCGCATCATTAAGTTAGATCTGCTGTTCATGAAAAACAACCTCTGGGCAAAGTGTATTATTTTTTTTTTTTTAATCCTAGCTAAATCTGAAACGTGAAGGTTTGCCTACACGGCAGAGCACTGCTGCGTGGAGATAACCCAGCTGGCTTTGAACATCCCAAATGAGTTTGGGGACTGGTGGGTCTCGCTCCGTAGGCACAGGGCTCTTAAGGACACAAATCCAGACGGCTGCATTCCCAGATGGTTACTGGCACATATGTCGACTTAATTCCCTGAACATGGTGACTTGCGTTTTTTTGCACAAGCAGCCTTTTCCAAATAAACATGACTGCTTTCCCCTTGTGTTTGTAGAAATGAGAGGCAACTTAATCATATATATATTCAAATATTCTCCTCGGTTAGAAAAGCAGAGGAGATGACCTAATATTGGAAAGTATGGCAATAAAGCGCACATAATTTGGAAACGCCGTATCTGTTTGAGTATGCAAATATTGCCAGCAAAACTATCACCAAAATCACAAGTAAACTGAGGACTTCTGCAGCTGCTGGAGAGTATCAGCAATAAGATTTGTGAAAATTGCTAGGCTTAGGGGTCTGAAATAAGCTCCCTGTTCCCGTGGTTGACTCATCTCTCTTCAAGCCTTGGGTACCGATAACATCTTGAGCCTGGACGGAAAATGAAGATACACAAATTGTGAAGCGGTCCAATGCTTCTTCCCAAGCGCTGGGAGGAACCCAGTGTCGCAGTGTCAGTGTCTCATTACTAAATCAAAGCTCCTGACAATTAAAATACTTCCCCTCCACTCTCTCACTATTCTTAATCCAGAATCTCCACACGGGGAAAATATCTTCTACAGCCATAAAAGGAAAAAAAAAGGAAAAATAAGGCTATAAGGTTAACTAAAATACTTTATTACAAGCCTATCGTGAACAGTTTTAAAATGATAAAACCTTTTCTAAATGAGCTTGCATTCCTCTGAGATACTCTGCCTAGAGAGGCGATATCTTTATCCGTAAAACATCAGACTTTGCTCAAGGACACACGCTGGGGTTAGTTTAAAATCTAAATCTTTCCCAAATTCTTTGTAGCATCAGGGTAATAAACCAACAGCACAAAAAGCTCAGACTTTCCCAGGGTTCAAAACACCTTCCACTCCCTTAGGTAGCGGGATCCCTCCCAAACTGCCAATTTATAAGTCTTTCTCCGAGTCTCCAGGAACCTGTTCAGAAAGAAGGCATGATGCAAGATTTAAAAATATACTGTGAAGCATACAGATGAACTTCCTTTGGTCTTGTGGACTTCTCCGCCCCCCCACTCCCAAACCCCATGCAGATTAGACATATTCCCATTTTCATTACAATAAAAGACTTTTTCATTACAATACAGACGTGGGCTCAATAGCTTTTTGAAGCAAATAGCTGCAATAATCCCTGATAAATGCCAGACTGTTTGGTTTAAATTACTTCTCTTGGTATTTTACCCCCGGGAATTTTTTTTAAAGCAGCAGTCACAAGTTGTCATGCAGGAAGTTCGGGTTGGACATGACAGAAAACTTAAAAACTTACAGCAGTGCAAGAGGTGACCGGCGGATTTTCAAGATTAGGCTGGACAAGGCAATGACAAATTTGCTCCAGCATCTGTGACAGTTCCGCTTCAAGCAGGAGGTCAGAGCAGAGACCTTCAGAGCTCCCTTTTAGCCAACGTTCATCCAGGTTTTCTCTATCTCCTGTACACGATTCCCCCCTCTCTCCAGTAAATTCAGCTAATTTTTAAGAAATCTGTAACACAAGGGTCACTTTCTAGACTAAAACACCCTTTCACTCTGGCACTAAGAATGTTAAAAACCACAATGCAAACTCCAGGTCACCTGAATAACAAGAAGGAAATGCTTTTTTATGCCGCCTCTCAGTTTTCCTTACGGCAGATATATTCAGAGAAAGCTTGACGAGAGCACTAAGAGAATTTTAGATGAGGATTTCAGATGCAAGATAGGAGAGAAAATCGCTACTAGAGTCATCTTTACTTTAAAAGCACTACATTAACCTATGGTAATGTAAGATGTTGGAAATACCTGGCTTCAGAACAGAATAACATTGAGTTTAAAATTCATTCCATCTCCTTTTGCAAAGCTTCAGCCATTTACTGGAGGAAATTTCAAAATGTCCAAGGTCAAGATATTAAAATCACAGGGAAGCCTTCACCAGCAGATGCAGCGGGTAACACGTATCACCTCCCAGTTATTTGATGGAAGAACCATTTACTCTACAGCTTTTGCATAAAAGCTTGTGGGCAATTTCTGCAAAGTCTTTCCAGAGTATTTATGGACTGATGCATCCACTCCACTCCTTTTAACTTCCAAATATTTCCATTGAGTTTTACCTTGCTTATTTCCTGTCCTTTCAGCGCAGAGATGAGAACACACTCCTGACCACTTCTGCAATGAAGCGCATAGAGGAGCTGGAGTTGCACACCAGGCTTGGCATGAAGGAGCTGTATGTCTTCAGACTATACAAGCAATTCCTTGGCAAGGAATTTTACACGTTTTCCTCTTCCTGACTTAATTTCAGTTTGTGTTTGCTTTTTTTGGGTTCCCCCCAACATGTTAAATGTGACCCAACTGTGGAAGATGATAAACAATTCTGAAGATTACATTCCAGGACCAAAAGAAGCTCATCTACATATTTCATGTCACCATCTCTACTGCAGCATGGTGCAAAAGTCACTCAGGCGTTGCAGAAGATATGTAAGAATAAAAATAATGTAGATTTTTAGCTAGATTATCATCAGGCTCTTGCTGATGTTGGTGATTCTTCACTCAGAGTTGACTTGGTCTGGTCACCTCAACATCGAAGTTACCCGAGAGAATAGATGGCTTAATTTGGATGAAATTTTAAAAAACCTTCTTTTTTGTGACATCAGCACAGGCAATATTTTAAAAAAATTAAACACTAGGAAAATATAAAGTGGACTTGGACTAGAGAGTGCAAAGTCAAGCCAACAAAACCATCTTCCCTCTCCTTACTTAATGCTTAGCCCCTCTTGCCGAGTTTATTTTCTTTTCACTAGTTTGTGGTCCCTGTTTGAGAGGAAAAAAAGTACACAACTCACATTATTGCATAGTTTAAGACAACTTCTTTGTAAAGTCGCCAAACATCTTATATCTAAAATTACACTATGGAATGGGAAAATAAAATAGCACCTAGTAGGACAAATGATGATTAACCTCCTGTAACAGCCATTATCATCTTTATAAGATCATGGTAAAAATTATTCTAAAATGTTCCAGTTTCTTTTCAATTCTATAATTGAAAACATTTTTTCATTTAATTATAACATGATTGCGGAAATAATGGAATTTAGCAAGTGCCTTAAAGATGTGCATTTTATAGCTTTTGACTTCAGGAATCATGAACTTGATTTTACAAAGCCTGAAGGCTCGGGGGAAAAAAACTGAATTTGATAGTAATATAAAAATTATATGAATTTAAATCTCTGCCAGCCCCTTTAGCAGTCAGGGTGAAATTGCTTCATTAGGGAAGTTCAGCCATATAAACCCGTAACACTTGTTTCAGCCTCAACAAACCTAAGATTAAATTGAGATGAAGGCTGGCCACAGCCTTGGTACTTATAAATGAGCTTTTTCCCTTTTTATTGAATATAAACACAATTAAGCCACAGAAAATGTCTGTGTTCAACCCAACACATGCATCTCAACACCTCCCCTCTCACATTGTTGGACTTAGGATGACTCGTGTTGCACAAATGGCGTAACTCCCCAAGAGCATCTTTTCCATCTGCAAAGTGGCCGCAATCACTCTGGACTTCAAACAGCAAAAGCCTGCAGAGACCTTGGTAACAGACATACGTATTTGCTGAAATAAATACAGGAAATACATTTATTGTCAGCAAATTAGCATTTTTTAGAGAGTCTAATGGTGAAGACCAGTATATTTCCTAACTGCGGCAAGAAAAATGTGTTATACTGGCACCGAAATCTACACTCCAGTTCATGACCAGGAGAAAGTGGCTGGCTGGTGAGGTATAGAAGAAAATATATAGCAGAAAGCTGTATACAATGGCTCAGAATGACAAGAGGTGGTCTTAGCACATCTTATGACACTACTCCTGGGAAACAACTTCACAGGCATGGTAGTAAAGATGAGCTCAAAGGAGGACCGTAGCCTGGCTGGCTTTGTGAGTCTTTACAGCGAATTCCGAGGCTTGGGGGCATCAGGAAGAAGCATAAAGATACTTTTTAAACAAGTGTAATAAATGTTCCTTAAATGCTAAAATCAGTAGCTACTACAGGAAAAGATTGGATGGGGCTAAGTCATGAAAGCAAAGATGAAGAGTTGGTGTTTGAGGCAAGAAAACAGAGGAGTCAGGACTCAAATAAAAGGGCCTTTGTCAAAGCAATCATTTAGGGTAACAGTAATTGCAGTGGCAGTCTGACGATGTCTTTGGGGTAACAAAGGATTTTGCTATATGAAAGCATCTTGGAGACTTTCTATATGGAGAACTTGCCAGATTCAACCTAGAGAAAGCCTGAAGATGACACATGCCTTGGAGATATGAAGGACAGACAGGATGGCACTGCTGTGAATGAAGGAAGAAACCAGCGGGAAGTCTGCATAACTTGTTGGAAGCACACTGGCAGCCAGTCGTCTCTAGGAGGTATCAAAGAAATGGCGGAGATTCCTGTTTGGAGGGAGACAAGTCCAGAAATGAGCAGCACACAGATAATGAACTGTGAGACATCAGGACAGAGATAATGAGCTGAAGTTCCAGTGAAGAGAGGAAAAAGGCACGAAGGAGAACGCAACACCTGTGACTCCCTACACAGAGGCTGAAGAACAGACACGGCTTCTAGATCACATATAATAAAAAGAAAGCTGGAGATGCCAAGGGAAGGCCATAGTTGGCAGCTCCGAATTTCAATGACAACTCTAAAAGGACAAAAATGAATTTCTAAGTCTTGTCTTTTTTTTTTTTTTTAATGAATGCTTAAGAGTGGCTTCACTAAAAGACTAACAGACTAACAGTTGAGTTGACAAACCAAGATCAGAAGCTGAAGAAAGAAAGGAAAAAAAAGATAAAAAATCCATGCATTTAGGCTAATATAGTGACATGCATTTGAACATGGCCCTGAGTGACCTGCTCTAGTTAGATCTGTTTTGAGCATGGAGTTGTATCTGATGCCCCTCTGCAAATCCCTGCCAGCTTAGATCGTGAGTTGATGATGCTGTAACACTGGAAGACAAGAAATCCCAACAGCTGTCAATACAATAAATATATCAGTGGCAAGAAGGACAGCAGACAGGGAGAGTGCCGTATCCCTGCAACTGAGGAGATCAAAATATGTTCATCTGATGTAAGAGAGAGCAAGAAATGAAGGGAAAGAGTAAAGGAAGATACATATTATAGACAAGATATATGTTAACAGGGGCCATGAAGAAGACTCCATGGGTTAGAAGAGACGAGGTGCGAATTTTTTTGCATCCACAGTAGCAAAGGAGGAGGAGAGAATTGTGGTGGGACGTGGGACAACAAGTTGGGAGAACAGCATCTTAAAATCATAGAATCACTTAGGTTGGAAAGGACCTTTAAATCTTATTCATTTTCTCTTCAAAAAGAAAAAAAGCAATGAGATATTGTGCAGAGAAAGGAGACACAAGCTTGACAAATGACTATGAGGGAATGAAAAGACAGATGGAGGACTGCTGTTTAGCTAGAGAGATGGCAGAACGGAGAAGGTGATAATCATAATTAAGGAAATCAGCCCAGCTGTGGGATTTCCGCCAGCATAGTTTGGCAGCAAAAGAGCAAATGGATTTGGGGATAACGACCTTGCGCTTAGAGGAGGACAAAAAGAGAGAGGCGGTTTGGAGCCTTAAACCTGCAGAGAATCAACCGCTGCAGGGCTGGGGTGCAGGAAGACGGGGCCATGGGACAGAAAGGACAAGTCCCGGCAACTGTAAGAGGGGCTGGATGGCTCTCAACCAGCCAGACGCCTGTCAATGGTGCCAACGCAATGGCGAGGCTTCAGTAGAGCAGATAACTCCATCGTGGAAAAGGCAGCATGGTCCAGTCTATCCCGTAAAGACCTAGAAACAAAGGGTTAATCCCGGCGCTGAGGCTGGGCTCCTCTTTCATATTCAGGTAGCCTGATGCATTGAAAAAAGCTGCTTAAGGCTTCCATGTCCATCAAAGACGTCTCTTTGGAAAAAAACCCATAGCCTACTGGGGCACTGCAGAGTCCCCGCAGTTAAAAAGCTTCGTTTAAGCCCCGTTCACAGGGTTTGCCGCATCCCAGCTATGACGCTTACAGGGGAGCTTGGCAGCACAGCTCCCATTCCAGCCGTGGGGTCGGACCAGTTCACACTCTGTCCTGCAGAATTGGCACAGCTATAGTTCATTCCCCGGTTAAATTCGACTTAAAAATGGAAAGCCCGAGCCCCAGCCGCTGTTTCTGAGGGTGAGTGAGAACATGGTTCAGCCTAACAAAATGTCAGTAGGTCACTAAGCACCTATAAGGAGCACCCCTAAATAATGCCGCATGTAACAACCTGAATCTTTTGTGCTGAGTTCACAGATAGCCTAGGTGAACATCCACATCAAGGTTACAAATAAATAACACGCTCACTTAATAGGAAAACCATTTCTAAAACTTGGCTTTCAGACACTTGTTACAGGAGCCAAACACAAAGGTAACACGAGGTCTGCACATGAAGTCCTGATGCTGTAACAGGAGTGCGGCCGCGTCTTTCAAAAGCTATGCTCAGATTTCGCCTTTGCTTAAAATAAGACCTGACTTTGTTTAGAGATAACACAATCTATTTATTTTTAAATGTTAAAACGCTCAGGGGGATATTTCCAGCCAGTCCAGTTGCTCTCCCACATCCCAGGGCCAAGGCTGGCTCCAGCTCCCCTTTTGGAGCCCCAGCGATACCCCACGGGGACAGGGACAGGCTGGGACAACACGTATCTGCTTTAATGCACCAAGTACTTAAAAGCTTAACTGTATCGTTTGCATCAACACTCGATGCAACTTACTTCAGAGGTTGTAACCACAAACGGAACCATCAGAGACTGATTTGTCATCGCCTGCATAAAAAGCCCCTCTGCCTAGCCTCGAAATGGCGAAAAGATGGGTTTTAAGCCTTAAAATTGAAGTTAATAATAATCAAATTCAAGGCAGGGGCCTGGTAAACTGATGACTGTCAAGAAATAGAAATATATGCAGTACAGGAACAGTACAGAGTCTATGAAACTCCTTGTATGTATAGTGGGAAGATTAGATGGAGAAAAGCAAGCCTTAAGAGACCTGGTCTAGAGGTCCTGCACCCATTGCTCAACCTTGACATGCATCTGCTCCGACAACAAAGCCATTTTGACGAAAAGTAGGCACCACACCTCACTTCTCTGGAGAGATTACCAAGTTGCCAGCCCAGGTAACGTTTCTTGGGTTCATGCGTGGTTGATGGTTGGACTCGAAGTTCTTAAAGGTCCCTTGCTAACCCAGACGATTCTATGATTCTGGATTAAGAATTAATTTGTCGTCACCAGTTTACAGGACACACAAGCACATCCCCCACTGCTAGTGCAGCCAGCACTTCTCTCCCATCCCCAACAGTCAGACCCAACTCAAACTGAAAAGCTTCCCGCTCTGTAGCAAAGCCGTTGAGAAAGCTGAAAGCCAGCGTTTAACTAAAAAAGTGGACGTAATAAATGCAGGCTTGTCCCCGGTGCTGCTGCCAGGCTGGTACTACATTACATTGACCAATGCTTTACAGATGACAATGCTGATCTGTGTTTCAGGGTGACATGCCATGAGCCACGAAGGTAATTAGCCCACCAGATATAGTTAAATGATTTCTTTTAGTTTATTAGCCAGCTTGGTCCACATGTTCTGAATGGGCTTTTTACACCGCAGGACGCAATACCTACACTATCACACACGGGGTTTTCTACAGCCACCTTCAGCTGCTTCCCTGCCATCCTCCCCTGTAACAAACCACGCTAGGATCACTCTTCAACAGAAAATACCTCCAGCACATAAAACTGCTAATGGCTGATGTGTTCCAGGAAAAGGAGCCACTTCTTTAACCAAAAAAAAAAAAAGGATGGCACTGGAAGCAAACACTCTGGGCTGCCAAAAGTTCAATTACTTGCAGAAGTGCTCCTCGAGGCGGTCCACCAGGTTCTTTGGAAACGCAACTGTGAAGTCTTTTGGGTACAAATGATGTTATGCCACAGAGAAAGACTTTAGCCCATCACCAGGTGCATTCCTCAGACAAAACAAGCACGCAAACGAAAAAGCCCCCAGAACTGGACACTCTGAGCTCAAACATGTTCTTAAACTACATGCCATAAAAGAGGACATTTCTCTTTTGATTGTTTTCTTGTCAATTTAAACGAGCATTACTTGAAAAGGGTGATCTTAAAATCGTCTTTTAATTCAGAGTTCCTAACAAAATAGAATTAAATAGGCATTTATATAGACAAATAGCCAGCTCCAGTCCTATAAATATTTCATCCTTAATTTCAAACGGGTCCATGGTGGTTAACTACGTTACTTAGTGGTTGGACAGCCATAACATAAAATCTGGAAAATAAATGTTCATCACTAGGCTTCCCACTGGTAATACTTATTATATGCAGCCACTCAGAGGCTTTTCCCTTTTTTAAGTCCCAAAGAAAATAAAGTTGATGCCTCCAAGGAGGATTCAGCTGCCCTCCATGAGGTTGGGATCCCATCCATCCCATCTGTCTGCATATGCCAAGCAGCTCCGGTGGGGACAGATGGCAAAGGAGTTTCAGCACAAGATGAATCACCCCTCGAAGGGTCACTGTGTTCCTATAAACCGATAGACTACTGACCCCTAAGCAAAATTGGGTGGGATATGCAGCTCTCTGGGGGTACAAGTGCAAGGTCCTGTACGTGGGTCGGGGCCATCCCAAGCACAAATACAGGCTGGGCGGAGAATGGATCGAGAGCAGCCCTGAGGAGAAGGACTTGGGGTGTTGGTAGATGAGAAGCTGAACATAAGCCGGCAAAGAAAAGCCAACCGCATCCTGGGCTGCATCAAAAGCAGTGTGGCCAGCAGGGCGAGGGAGGGGATTCTGCCCCTCTGCTCCGCTCTGGGGAGACCCCACCTGGAGTACTGACTTCGGCTCTGGAGCCCCCAGCATAAGAAGGACATGGACCTGTTGGAGCGGGTCCAGAGGAGGCCACAAAGTTGCTCAGAGGGCTGGAGCACCTCTCCTACAAAGACAGGCTGAAAGAGTTGGGGCTGTTCAGCCTGGAGAAGAGAAGGGAGACATTAGAGCCCCTTCCAGTATCTAAAGGGGCTACAGGAAAGATGGGGAGGGACTCTTTATCAGGGAGTGTAGTGGTAGGATGAGGGGTAACGGTTTTAAACTGTAAAGAGGGAAGATGTAGATTAGATGTTTGGAAGAAATTCTTTCCTGTGAAGGTGGTGAGCCCCTGGCACAGGTTGCCCAGAGAAGCTGTGGCTGCCCCATCCCTGGAGGGGTTCAAGGCCAGGCTGGACGGGGCTTTGAGCAGCCTGGTCCAGTGTGAGGTGTCCCTGCCCAGGGCAGGGGGTTGGAACTAGATGGTCTTCAAGGTCCCTTCCAACCTAAACCATTCTATGATTCTATGACATTGACTATTTCATGGTCTTGCACAACTATACAATCCATCCAACTTTCCTTAAGCGCTAATTTTTCTAGTCTTTGTGTGGCTATACAATATTCCTCATCTGAACTCATAACCTACTGCATTACGAGGAGCAAAACCAAAGTCATCAGGATTCTGGGTTTGCTGCTCATAGGAGATAACCTGTAGCTAGTGGCCGATGCTGGAAAACGTCAGGGTTGGGATCCTGATGGGTAGGAGAGCTCAGAAAGGGAATTCCGTCATTAAAGGACGACACGTTACAGAAAAGTCATCTTAAAAATAGCAAGTCTATAACAGTGAAGACCCTTTTCCCCTGCTGAGTAACCTGGATGACATCAATTAAATCAAAAAGTCATTATGTGTTGTTTGTAACACCAAATATGAAAACACAATTCAGAAAATACCAGGTTATTAGAAATGTGTACTGAATGCAAGCTCGCACCAACCTCTTCTTCCAAGGATGGGGGCCTAATTTACTATATTATGGCCAAATCGTGATTGTGTTAAAATCACTAGCTAATTTAAATGGCCGATCCTTTGTATTAAATTACTCAGCATGCAAAATGAAAGCCAAGAAAATATAATATTCTATATTTTTAGAGGTAGAATTATTTTAATATGCTTCTATAAGGAACGTTCCACTATTTTTAAATCATGAGGCTTAACATTAAGTATTTCATATTATGATGATGCCTTATAATGATCACAAAATGACTAAGCGCTGCATCTCAATACCCAGTTACTATGCATCCTTGCAGAAAAACCCCCTCAATTTTCCACTCATGAAAAATTTATAAATGATTGTTATTTTACATGGAGTTATAAGCCTGACACACAAGCCCAAATCAATCCCCCCTATACAAAGAAGAGGAGATCTGAGGAGACGACACATCATGTTGTGCCATACGTAGGTTTGTCTATAAATTAAAGCAGCCATCCCAGGAGATGCCATAGGGAGGCATTGTTTTTTTTAACCCCATTAAATGTGACAACACTCAAGGATGTACGTTTAATGGTGTGCATAGCTGCGTAAATGATATAGGAGTTTGGCAACCCCCCCCCCCAACAAACGTAGAGCATTTTTTGCTCTTTTTTTTCCACTATGATTACATATTGTTGTACACTTGCTCTGAGGGCTAGCTAACATGAATTATCTTGTCTGCATCATGGGCAGTTACGCCGAGCATCCCCAGCAGAAATTCCTACTCCTGCCTCTCCGTCCCCTGTAGGCATCTTCAGTTATTTATTTTTTTTTTTACAGAAGGCAAGAGAATTATAATGCAGTGCTGTATTTTTCAGTTCCACTTAATGCTTACAAACCTGAACAGAGCTAGCGGGAGGGTTTTGATGGAAGCATTTGCCCAAGAAAACGTGTGATTTCCTCTGGAGGTTTTCTACAGGGATTTTTTTTTCTCCTCTCCCTATTAGCATATTTATTTTGGATTATGGACTTTTTTTTTTTCCAACTAGAAGCATTTGTCATAAACCAGTGTTTCAGCATTTTGACAAAAGCATCATAATTTTGAATTTTTAGGATAAAATGTTTTGATTCAACCGTCAACATTTATTGTTGACACCAACATGTTGACATAAAGGTCTTCCTGTTCAAGAATGTAAAAACCCCAAAATACTACAAGTTGCTGCAGGACAGAAATTAGGTGGGGTGGGTTTTTTTTTTTCATTTTTTTTTTCTTTGTTTGTTTTGTTTTCTTTTTTCTTTTGCATAGTGCAGATATTGTCTGCAAAAAAACATCAGTGCCATAAAAGAGGCAAAGGGGAAGACTTTGGAGGACTGAGGCAGCACCAGAAGAAGCCTTCAGCCCTTCCAGGCTATTTCACATCCTGCAAACTGCAATCTCAGCTTTATACTCTTTCAAGTATACAAGAACTACCAGATCTGACCCCTGCTATCGCTTCTATCACTAACTGGTTTCACTCTTCCCACTTCATGTAAGAGGATACATACCCCAAACTCTGTTATTTAAAAAAATTATAATAAGAACATATACTTCTATATAAATAGTGCTCTAGCAACTTTGATATCTAAAAAAAAGCAACAATATCACACCTCCGGGGTACTTCCCATGCATTACCTATTTCAGCAACAGGGTTTCTTTCAAGCTCTGAAATAACACGGAGGCAGAGAGACATCAGAAAAATTCTCGGAGACACCCACTGCAGTAAGCGTAAGCGAATATATTCGCAACTATAAAGCCCCTCTAATTCTGCTTTCCTCCATCTGGCACAACCTTGTTGCCCAACGTTATATACATTTTAAACTCAGCGGGAGGAATATTGTGCTTGCTCTGTAGGACTGCATCCTCAAAGGAAAGCAAATACACAGTTCTAGTTCCCAGGCTATGATTCACTTGTAAAAAAGCCAGACCTATTAATAAGCTGTGCTCTTATAAACTAACAATTATTATCCTTAAGACTCAAACCCAACCTGATTATTTATTAACTACATTTGAGTCATGAAGTTGGCTCTGAGCGAAACTTCCCTGTAGAAACTGGAGCAACTTTATTTATGTACTTTTTGTTAGAAGAAGAGTAGTAGAATTTTGAATTTACTGCTAATTGTTTCCTAATGGCTACTCTTCCCCAAGGAAGTTTTTTGGTTGATCGGGTCAATAAAAAGCCAGATATTTGTTTTCTTTTTCTCTATGACAATAAATAAAAAGGTGTATTTTGTGCACAAGCCTTCTATCAAGACGATCGTAACTGATGTATTTTCCTGATTATGTATTTTATGTAAACAGGCTTGTGAGATGCAAAGCGGCTGCTCAAAATGCAGCATGAGGCAGGCGATTGATAAGGCACAAAAGACTCCAACTCTGGTGCTCACTGATCTCGCTTAAGTACATAATCATTTGTTTTTCCTTCTTAACGCGCTGTTTACTGTCGCTTGACTGAAACTAAGTACATAATCATTTGTTTTTCCTTCTTAACGCGCTGTTTACTGTCGCTTGACTGAAACGGGTTTTGTTCAGCGTTATTATAAAATAAAGCTGCATCTCATTTCCAAGTCAATTGCCCTGAAATTCAAGAAATTTGGAAGCAAGACAGTTAACAATGGGGAAAATCAAGCAGCTGAAAACCCCCGATTCATCATCTCACCGCTTAACTCCAGCCCTACTCCAGGCTTTTTAAGTGATCATCTAAACACAGACACTGAAAGAGCCTTTGTGGCTGGGATTTTTTGCAATTTCTCCCCCTGCTGTATTACTTTGGTCCTGAAGAAACCCTTTGCCTATTCAAGCCTGGAAGAGTAGTTCTCGAGTAACTTGCCACGCGGAGCAAATCTGAAAAGCTGCACGGCTTTTTGAGAAGGTTCACCAACATCTGCTTGATTAAGATGTTACCAGCTATCTGTATCACCAGCACACAAATTAGTAAAAACCCTTGAATTACTGACTGAGCAGCTGCTCGTCAAAATGCAGAATGATACTGCAGTCAGTCAGCTCTCATTCCAAATATCTTAGATAAAAAGCGTGGTTCTGGCTAAAGAAAAAGTGAGACTGAGTTTCAGAGATCTTATCAAGCCATTTCAGATGCTAGAAACTGTAAAGATAGTACAGAACAATCATTATCTTTCAACATTAAACAGCTTGTTGCCACGTCCATAGTCTCAGACAACAGACTCTTGAGCTCTCTGTGAATCAAGAAGTCAACTGCGCATCTGAGAACTTGGAGGCATCTTGTAAGAGGAACAGATGGCACATCCAAAAAAAAAAAAACCAAACCCCACATTAAAACTGGCATTTCTTCTCTTCCTGAACGCTTAAACTGTGGAACTAATTGACACAGAAGGTCGCGAAAAGCAAATCGACAATCCACCAAGGATCATTAATTATAAAGCCACCAGCTCTGGTTCAGGACGCTCTTCAGCAATTGATTCTGGTTGCTGTAAAAGACAGGACAGCAGGCTAGATGGACCTTTGGTTTCACCTGGTATGATCCATTCTATATTCTTATTTAAAACAGGAAGGTTCAATAATATCAATTCATTCCTGATGGAAAAGTGTAAGGTAAGCTTCATCTCAGTAGTGACAATGCAGTGCTCACAGGCAGGATGCTGTCAGAGCCAACACACCTTGCTCTGTCCCGCTGGGTCCTTTCCCCCTCATTTCTTCATATACGGGGTGGCCAAAGTCAACACAGCTCCAAACAAACCCAGATTTATTTTTGCTAGGTGATGAAGGCATAGCTATGTCTCTGTGAGTTAGAGCACGCCTAACAACCACTGGGGTGAACCTGCCAGCTCATTTTAAAAGGCTTTGGATGAGTCCCTTAATTGGGAACCTCTTCCCTGCCAGGGAACTTCCTGGAGCATCAAGTGCTTTTGGCAACCAGCTGAGGACACTTGCCACGAGCTCCTGCGCAGGCCAATGCAATATTGGCTTGTGTTTTATGAAGAAATAAAGGGTGAAGAATGCGTAGTTGGAAAAAGTGAAGCAACTGCATCAGCGATCAATATGTGCTTGCAATAATGTAATTAAACAAATTGCAAAGGCCTTGATGAAGATTTCCTAATTTACTTTGCAACGGCAGTATCATGAAGTATCTTTATCTGTGCTAGAGTGATGCCCTATCTAAGGACTTTGAAACCAGGGCACCCAAACACCAGAAGCCAGCCTGGACAGCACAGGGAGACGTTTTAGAAGTGTTCAGTTACTGTCCGGTTGTGCCCTCAGGAGTTAATCAGAGGGAAGGTCTACCCGGCCACCTCTCCTGACCCCAGCGGGGGCCAGATGCCTACAGGAAGAAAGCCAGTCCTGCTGGGAACCATATGGTGACACCATCTCAGTGTCACTTTGCCTCCACACTGCCAGCTGTCCGGGCTTTTGAGCTCTCACCCTCCAAAGCCTCTGGGAGGGTTTTGTTTCAGGGGTTTGCCAACAGCTTTTTCAAATCTTTTAAAAGCTTCTGGTGTTCCCTGTGTCTTGGGACACTGGGTCAAAACTCATCAGCCATCGTCCCCCACTCCCACACCTCACCTGACTTTATGGGCAGGGATCTACCCAAGGAGGGGAAAAGGATGGGAAATACAGCTGTAACATCTGAAACACCTTTGAAGATCATCCAACACTTGCAATAAATGTAAATAAAAAGCAGATGATGTAATGGATGAAGTAACTTCCAGACGGTCCTCGGAGGCCGTGTGTCGCGTGCACGTTCCATGAGCTACACACACAGTGCTGCGGGTGCCAGGCAGGAGGGCTACAAAACAGCCAGGACTTCAAGGTGGCCTTGTTATTTAGCAACAGGGGTGACGAAAAGTGCTTCCCAACTTGCTCCCTCCTATTAGCCAAAGTTAAAAGGGTCTTTTTTTGCTTGGTTTTAAACTCATTCTCCTCTGCATGAACATTCGAAGCATTGCTTCAATTTTATGATGACCACCACCACTACAGGTACATCTTCATCCCCACAGGGCTCCTGGCTGGAAAATTACATTTTCCTGAACTGAATTTCAACCCTACGGCTGTTTTTTTTTTTTCCCTCTTTTTTCTTTTTTCCCTTGCTCCTACCTGGATTGAAATGGGAATAATGAATCTCTTCTCATCGCGACCCCTGGCATGACCTGCAAGCAAGGAACAGCTTTGTGCCAAGGCAACGAGCAAAAAAAAAAAATCACTGTAGGTGGAAACTTCCCATAAATCTCCCAGCCAGGATGGCACAGCCCATTCTCCCATTCCTTTTCCATCCCAGATCCTATTTGCTTTCTTATACCGTAATTCGGCTGCTCCCCAGACGCCCCCCCCCCAACACTCTGTGGTGGTTGGATACCTCTTGGATACCAAGCCCACTGATTGCAACAGAAGGACTAGTACTTCTCCTGGGAGAAAGAGAAATTAAACTATATTATCCTATAGGACTTGTATACACACTTTTAATTTTTTTTATATATATATATATATATACACACACACACACATTTATTTCTATCTTATAATGCCACCCTGAGATGAGACTCCTGTTTGCCACGTATATACTCGTGTCACAGAGCAATAAACATTTCCAATCCTCCATCCCATTCTCTTTTCCCGAGAAAATTCAAGAGAATTAGGTTAATAGGGCAGCAGATGGTAAGATTTTAGTGGAAGAACGGTATCGCGAGGAGGGTGTCCGATGAAGATGAAACACGACTGTTATGTTCACTGAGAAGTTCAGTCAAGGACATTAAAAAAGCTTTTCTAGACACAACTGTTCAGGCATAGCGAGGGCTGAGAGAAACAACAGGGTATTTAGTAAATTAAAACTTGTTAGAGAAGTCCCAACAGGTGATTTGTAATAAGCAGAAATTGATGCATGTCAAATGAAAGGGCAGAACAGGCAGTACTTGACAGCAAAGGAGTGTGAAAAATACCCTGTTTTACGGCAAGAATGAAGATCAGTCTGATCAGTAAAATAAAAGTACAATAAAACAAAAATAAATAAAATAAAAATTTAAATTAAATTAAAATAACTTTTTAAAAAAAAGTCACTCCAGCTTGCACTCTTCCTTTCCAGGACAGCCAAGGCAGCTGTGAAGTGTACAGGGCACTGTGAGTCTTGCAAAACTGAAAATATTTGAAGACACCAGCATGCAAATCCGTTTTACCATTTACCAAGTTAGCTATTTTCTAACTGCTGAGAGTCGCTCTTATTCCCCCAGCATTTGAACTGAGTAAATAAATCCCTGCAGTCCTCCCAAAGTTATTAGGTAGCAGCAGGGGAAAAGTATTGCTGTGAAAAAAGAAATAAAACAGGTAAGAAGTAAGACAGAAAGGGCAAGAAGGAAGATAAGGCAGCAAGGTGGGGCACTTTAACAGGTTTCCCCAATTAAGTTTTTAATGAAAAATTGCATTTTAGGTTCTCCTTTGGGAAAAGGACTAATGTAAACGTCAGTTTAGCAGTAGCATCACTGCAACTTGTCAGAATCTCAGCATTACAGCAGGGGGAAGAGGAGCATGAGCGGGACCCCAGTACCTCTTGCAGCATTTGTAGAGATTTAACAAAAATGATGAATTCTGGAGTTTGACTAATAACCCTGGCTGCTGCAAGAGCAAACAACCATATGTTAGAAAAAGAAACAAGCCTATAGCATTGCCAATACTTTAATGTCCTATTTATTGGTGTCTCAATTCTCGTCTCAGCCATACTTGACCTTTTAAAAAGTTTTCAGGATTGTATTCAGTTCCCACATTAATTTATGAATAAATAAAGCTCTGCCATTGCCAGCTGCTATGCTGATTTAAAGAGGCACTAGTATTTCCCCATGTGTTACTACTTCTTTCTGATGCCCAAGGACAACTTCAATCCCAGCAATTCACACTATTTTAAGTGGGAAATATGGTATACAGTTTTTTGGATGGTCAGCAAGGAAATTGTCTTTTGACACCCCTACTCATACATATATATACTGTTTTACTGCTCCTGCAAATTATCAGCGCATAAAACATACCCCAGGGACTTTTGGGAATTAGAGGAGAGGTGGTTTCTGTAACATTGAGAAAATAACTACACAGGAGCATCCGGAAGTGGAGATATAAATGGGAAATAGTACAAATCCTCTTGAAAAGAAGACGCTGTTATGTCCCATGAGAGACAGGTACTACCATACTCATTTTCAAATCATCGCGAAGGTATGAAGTTGTTTATATATAAATCTGTTACTGTAGCTCAAGCATCACTGTAATTGTCACCACAGCAGAGCACCTCCTGCACAACCCAAAGACCACAATTTGTTCTTCACCCTATGCACCACAAACTGCATTTTGAAAAAATGATAATAACAAAAATATATTTTATCTATAAAAATGAGAAGGACGAAGGGAGGGTGGACACCCTTTGGCTGGGGATCTCTGTGCCAAGCAGGAGCTTCCTCCAGTGGTCCCATCCATGCAATGACCTGCCACGACCCCGGAGGCAGGAAGGCTTCCCAAATTTCCACACCTTTTTCATATGCCGTGCCCAAAAATCATTCACATTGAGGAGATGAGAACATCTTGGTGACCAAACTGGCTGTCACCCTGCTATGGTTTTGCTCGCGGTCAAGTGACTATGTGTTTTGCTTTGCCTTAACTACTTGGCAAACCCACGCCCACGTGGATTTACAAAGCAGCACAACTGAAGATGACAAACTAAGTGAAAACCAAATAATTTCATTATTTTCAAAGACCGCTCCCATGAACAAACAAGCAAACTAAGCTGCTTTCAAAATAAAACTGTGTTTCCATAACCCTGTTTTGTCTCACCAGTGTCCACCCCAGCCACACTGAAGTGGTTACCTCTTCTAGTAAACGCATTAAAAATGCTCCGCCTCTCAAAGACAACAGCTTAGGAATACAGTAAAACAGCCTTATAACAAGCTGCCCTTTTCCTCTTACCATGTGGTAAGATGGTTAGCATCTTTGCTAAAACCATTTCATATATTTGTTTAAGTTTAAATCAAAGCCTGGCATCCGTATTTCCATTACTTTTCTCCATACAATACACTCTGTACAATATAAATACATTTATATTTATACATAGATACATAAAATAGATATACATCCATTGTGGAGGCCAGGGCAAGCCCTGTCTCAGCTTCAACTGGGGCTGCTCTCCCAAATTCTTCCTCTCTTGCTGCTACCCTTGAGATCCGAGGCTGCCAAGTGTTTAGGGATCCCCTCTTTTAAAAGCCAACGCACTCACCAGAAAATCCCAGTTATTGGACTTCAAGAGTTGGCCTTTTTGGTCAAAGTGTTATGAACCAAACTATGACTATTTCTTTCAAAATCCCCCTCTGGCTCACCAAGGTGGGCTCCATCGCCACCTCTCCAAAACATCAGCCCTCTGCCATGTGCTACCGCTCTTTTGCCCCATGGTCTGCAGCTCCTCCTAGACCCCAAAACCAGGTGAAACCCTCAAAAACGCCAGCTCTATTTAAATGCAATATATGATGTAATACATAACATAACAGTAAGGAGGCAATGGCTCAAACTGTTCATCTTTTGGGCTTGGGAAACAAGATTTCTGAAGGAAAATGACGCTTCTCTTATATTCCTAAAGATTTGCTTTTCTGTCCTCCTTTCTTCCCGCCTCATTCTCCGTAATATTTTCCACTCCAGACTAAATCATGTTCTCCATCTGATGAGACAGATGGATGGCAGCTCCAAAACCATCATGTCTGGAAGAGGATGCGGTGTGGTCCAGACAGATGCTCTGGCGCAAGGATTCAGCTGCGTGACGCCATCAAGGCAGCACACCGTAATTATTAGCTAGTTTTTGCATGCGAGCCACAAAGTTGCATTGAGTTATTTTTCCTTTGCTTATTTGAATGAATTATTATTTCCCTGTTGGTCAAAATAATTATTGTAAATAGCCTTGTAAAATGTTTTCTTCCCAATTAAGAAAACACCACCAAAAAATTAACTGATTGTGAGTACGCTCTAAATTATGCATTGCTGTACTGTAAATTATACATCTGCTATCTCGGCACCAATTAGCCAGGAAGGTAAGAGAAGAGCGTAACAGTTGGGAGCCTTGAGTATTACTGTAAGAGGATCATTTCACGGCTTGTTTTGTTCCCACCGGTATGCAATGGGATACTGCGAAATAATGCGTGCCATCTGCTGCCAGCGCGAAAAACAGAATAATGTATAGCATCACCCGACGTCTGTGTCATTATACATATTTCTGTGAGAGAACAGAAAATATTTGTTATCTGTCCTCCTGCTGGGCAGCACGCCACTGAATAAATGCCACAACTATTCTTTTATATTGTCAGGATGAAATGTCTTTTAGTTGTTACTACGTTCTACACACATGAAATCACCACATTATTTCACAGCATGTAATTAAGCATTGCTAAGCAAGTGCCGGTAAAGCTTTGAAAAACCAGTCAAAGATGAAAAAGTAAAGAAAAACTGTGATTTTTATCTTGAGCTCTCAGCCCTAACTGTATTTTACATGTCATAGAAACATCCTAAAGGTTTCCCAAGTTGCTGAACAGTGATATCTCACACAGTCCTGAGAGAGACTCATTTATTGGCAATTCATCGAGCGGCTGGATGCTTTACATTACAATATTTTCACGCTATTCAATTTAAATCCAGCTACAGAACCACTGAGCTTACGAGCAAACTGGAGGTGTGGTACTTCAGCTATGCCGTCTCCCTAGCAAAAAAAATAAGTATTATGCTTTCCTCGCACGCTGAAAACATACTCCCAATTATTAAGCTTCCGTTTAGTTTCAGAAGATCAAAGTTACGATGTATTGAATATTTAAATATACGTGGACAAGTATTTATTCTAAATTAACTAATCTCAGTGTGAGCCAGTTCGCCAAAATACTGTATTTGAAATTCTGGGAAATTCTCATGTGTGTCACTAAAAGCGTGTGCCGTGTGTCACTAAAAGCGTTTAGGGATGCAAGGTAGGAAATCCCTTTTATTTCCCATACCGGGTCTTCTTCAAAAGATGGTTTTGTTTGGCATGCTATTGCCGGCTCTCACTAATAAAAGTGGATGCCACGATGTATTTGGTGCTGTTTTAAAAACATACCAGCTCTATGAGTCAAGTTTCTGTGAGGCCCTTAGAAACACTTTTTTCCTGTATTTGTTATCTTATGTGTTAGTGGGGAGAAATTTAAAATCATAATTCATCTCCATCTTAGTATTAAAGAAGTAACCAAAATAAGGACATTTATTTAGTAATCATATTATTTTAGAATTAAGGGATAGATTTGCAGGGGCAAGACTCAAGTTTTGTGCTGGATACGTCTCCCTGGCTGCCAAGAAGTGACAAGAAATTTGGCCTTCAAATATTCTACCTCCTTCTTTTTGGAGGAAGGCTGATTTAGGTGGGATTGAACGTGTTACCACAGCATCGAAGAGATGCCCAGTAGCTCTTACGTACAGATAAATACCCAGGACGGGCTGAGTGTTTGCCCATTAAGATGAATGGTTGCCTCAAATCCTGCCTAAAGCACATGTTTTGCTGTTCCTATTCTTATTCCTCCCTATGGAAATAGAGCATATTTTTATAATAATCACCTGCTGAATATGGATTCTTTTAGTTCATCCCCGAAGGAAAACGTTTATATAAGACAGGTCACTCACACACAATTCCCACCTCCACCAAAATCATATATACACAGTAAGACAACTTAAAAACCACCACTGCTGTCCTCCCCTCAGCCCCATCAAGACGACCATGATTATGCTCTTACCGTACATGAAAAGTATTCCAGTTGTAAAACGTCAAAACGTTTTGACCTTCAAATGCATGGTCAGGGAAGACAGTGCAAAGATAAACTATTTTCAGATGTCTACAAGCTAGGGAAGGTCTACATTTGGATGCTCAACTGCAGAACAAACCTTACTTCCCCACTAAGGTGCCGCCTCCTTGCAACATGCATCACCAAGTGACAATGCCCGACCCCAAAAGCAGAAACCTGCTCCCAATCTCCTTCCAAACAACAGGAGCCCTCTCTGAAGGCTGCAAAAGCCCTTGAAAAATCATCTCAACGCAAGAGCTACATTGTAAGGGGCACTTACCCTTGAAGGGCTTTTTCTCCAAACCAATCTCCCTTCCCTAGAGTACGGAGAAAGACCGGATCTTCACTGGGGGAGTCTTCGCGAGTAACATTCACCTGTTGGAAAGCCAAAACCCCCCAGCATTTAGAAAACTTTTAATTAATAAATAAAACCTGTTTGTTCAGAGAACGATTCGTTATCTCTCGGGAAAAGCTCCGGTCCGTATCACCTCTGGGAATCATGTAATTCTCCAGAGTCCTATACTCTTCCCTCAGCATCACCAACCAACCATCCAAGAAAACAAGCAGTTATTTTCCACTAAGGTACCTACTACTCTTGCAAAAATACAATAGTTGTGGGTTTTCGAAGGTTTTAACTCTAAACATGGAGCTGGCTGCACAAGCACAGTCATTGCCTGTATGGAGTCAGCAGCAGAAACAGGTTCCAAATATTTTCTGTGTATCAGACAAACACATGGTGTAGGCTTCTGTTAGCTTTGTTCCGCATGATTTCTTCCCTTCACTTAAGGGAAAGGAGTAACAAAAATAATCTACATTTAGACATAATTGAAATGAAGCAGTTTGGAGCACTACAGGATGAAAGATGCCTCCTCTCCTTTTTACTCTCTCTCAAATTCAGGGAGGGGATAACTCTAGCTGGATCAAAAATGAAGTATTTTCATTGAGGTTTAAAGGAAAATACCAGCGTGTTTTTTATTTTCGCAGTGAAAGAGAAAAGCAATTACTGCTGATGGAAAGCAGACTTTCTCCCCACTGTAACACCATGGCTAGTATAACCTAGTGTAAGCTGAAGAAGCTGGCACTGCAACAACAAGACGACGACTTCACATCTGTGAGGGATGATTTCCTACCATCAGGGGATTTTTTATTTTCTGAAATGATTTCAGAAGAAAAATAGTAATTGATCATCTCAACACTCTTGGTTATGGTTTCCCGTGCCAGCATGGGATATAAATCCCAGCTGCCATGTAATGACAAAGCCCCTGACATCCCGCTGGGTGCTGAGGATGGCATGGCATACCAAGGATGCAAAAGGCTCCATGAAAGATGAACGTTCTTGATGTAATGACCCTCTATAAGAAATACTTCTTCCTTTTCAGCTGTTATCAAAGGTAACTCATTCCTCTTACAGTACGAGAAGGCAGGTGAAATACAATCCCCTGCTATCAATGCATGGTGGGGACCACCTCTCCCAACGTTAACCATCTATAAATCTAGTTGTCCAGGCTCTGTCAACGATCAGTGGAGAGGGACAGGCATTTCCAAAGCCTAAGTTGTCCAAAACTTAAACGGGACGAGCAACTCTCTGGAGGTACCTCGCATACACAGGAAAATCTCTCATCTGCTTCTCCTTTACAGGCTGTTTAGCTTTAATCAGAGCTTTTGCATATGCATATTCACAAAGCCAAAATCTGGGACGTCAGACACATCCGTTCAGATTTAGAGACATTCCAGTTTAATTTCACTGTTAAATTTACAGTTGTGGCCCGCGCTTTCTCCCATCTCTTTTACGGATGGTAGAACCAGTGGGTTTGAGTCATTAATGAGCGCTTCGTCTACATCACACTACATTTAACATCTGCAGCGACTCATCGAAGATCAGATGAGGGTAGGGAACACGTAATGGATAAGCCAAAAAGATTTGCAGCGGATGAAAAAAAAAAAAAATTGGACAAACAAAGGGAACTTTAATGCAGATTTAAGCTCTTTCTCCGTGAGCTTTGCTGATCCTAAGCAATGAGTGCGAAGGGATTACGGGAGCACAATTTCTACGTGGTGCAAAGCGATGAGCTATTTGAATAGTCACGGCACCAATGAAGAGCTCGCACAATCTGGCATTAAATTGGTGCCATGCCATGGCTTTTAAAGGGAAAATGGTGTACAATGGCACAGCATGGCACACGCCATCTCTGGGTAAAGGCAAGGTACAGAGCAGGCACCGAGCAGCAGCAGCATCTAGCAAGCACAAGCAGAAGGGACCGAGTTGTTTTCATCTGACATTATTCAACATTATTTGTCTGTATTATTCGACAGATTTCTGCACACAGGGTGTTTTGACCACATTTTTGATTTCTATTCACTTGGACTCGAGGAAACAGACTAAAATAAATAAACTAAACGAGCTCAGGAGTGGGATCAAGTGTGGTGGATGGAGCTGACGGAGAAAAAGGGGAAAAAGATTTTGCTCCTAAAAACTATCCATGGAGCATGGGCTGAAAGAAAATGGAGTAGTAGTCTTTCTATGCATTTCCAAGAGAAGTGCTGGGCTCAGAAACGTAAAAAACCTTCTCTGTTCACTTGACTGTCGCCACAGACTCTCTGACATAAAAGGCAAGGCAGAGTTTTTATAAGTAGCTCTTGCTGATAATACTTTAATACTCGCGTGACGCTGCTGAATGCAGAAAGTACACGTGACGCCCCAGGTACATGAGCTGCAGCCAGCAGTTTTTCTGGCTTATTAAGCTGCCTGGGTTGCATTTTAGCACCAGACATGGGACATTATATGCCCCTGCTTCAGCAAGTCCCAGGCAGCATACATTCATTTGTTAATTCTGTATTTCATTGCTATTTATTCCACGTTTTACTGCTGAGGCTCTGTTCCTCCTATCCTGGGCTGTATCCTTAGCATGGGTTAGTTCTTACAACCATGGTATAGCTCTTATGTCCCAATACAGGCGTTACAATTAAACATTCTCCAACTCTGTCCACCTTCTATGAGTCACTGATACCTCTTTTGCAAATCGGGATGCTTAGAAAACTGGGCATAATTTAACTGTCCCCGTGGGAATTTCTGTCAAATCATCAGGACCCAGCTGAGGGTCTGGGAATTTCTCACCAAGCCCATCTGCATTGCTTTATTTTAGCTCCCCTTTTCTGGTTGTCAGCTATTACAGTAAGATAAAGTAGTAAAGGCCAGGGATAAAGCCAAGGAGCATCTCAAGCAGGACCACAGGGCTCTGGAGCGCTGGGTGGCTTTCTCCTCCATCCTGCAGGCGAGATGTAAGGGCTTCAGGAGGTGCAGGTCAACAACTGGTTGCCCAGCTGGTATCAACAACAGTGATTTGGTTTTTAAAACCAAGGGCATCTCTTTGAAGATTGAGGACTGGCAGGAAGGGATGGAATCCACCTGACCAAGTGGGGCAAAAGCATCACTGCCAACAGGCTGGCCAACATGGCAAGGAGGGCTTCCAACGCTCAACAGGAAAGAGAGGTGCACCATCCCATTATTGTTGCCCGTTAAAAAAGGGCAAAAAAAAAAGGGGAGGGGAGGAATTTGAAGTGTGCATCATAGTTGTCATTATTCCTGAGAGACGAGGAAATATTAATCTGAGTAGAGGGAAAGGGAAGGCCATGAGGGAATACCATTAGACTTGGCTTTCTGCAGTCCATGATTATTTTAATTTCGGAAATGTGTCCGTGATTACCTAACTCACCTGAAAAAGACCATTTTTTTTTCTTTCTGATGAAGATTGGCTCCCAGAGACAGAGAGTGGAAGACGATGGTGAAAATATAGTTTCAGTACCCGAGAGCTGGCAGCTGCCTTGGGAAACAACCCAACGGTGTGTACAACGCCCACACTCTTCCTCTACAGATGCCATGGGGTTTTTGCTCCACTCACTTATGCAAGGCCAACGTTAATATGTGCCTTGGTGCAAACATCAGATCCACGAACCAGGGGGCTGGGGCTGGCCTCCTTTCAAGCGTATTTATCCATTTGTATCTACTTTCAACGTACCACATCTCATCTGCAGTGGGAAATCACTGTGTATTCCCTTGAATATCTCCATCCTCTATGTGGAAAGAAGCCAAATGTTTCTCAAGCGTAATAGTATTAGGCCAGCTAAAAAAATAAAGTCGAATGGAAGGAAAAAACTCTATCTATAAAATCCCATCAGGATTTTATGGGAAAAGAGGTCTAAAAGCATATTTTCCCTGTGAGCAGTGGAACAAAAACTTAGACCTTTTTTCTTCCCCAAGGAGAAAGCTCAGACTTCTCTGGCTTCCTTTATTTAATTTGGAGAAGCTGAGAAGTGATAGCCATGGGAATGAAGTCTGGAAGTCAGCCTTCTAAGAGGGACACTTAGCAAAGAAAATGTTGAGTATTGTAGGGTATACTGTTAAAAAAAAAAAAAAAAATGAGCTTTTTGGTCATTTACCGAGAGACTCAACAACTGTTTTCAACCCCAAAGTATTCACTGTGAGCACATGTGTAAACCAGCGTGAGATCTATTTTTTTCCCCTTCAGGCCACTCTTCCCTACTGATACGGTGCCAAGAAGTTTAATTAAATGTCAAGTGTTGCAACATTTGTGCCTTAGGGAAGGGAGAGAGAAAGCACTGGCTGGCACTGAATTTCCAGAGCACATCACCGCCATTGTCCCGTTTGCCTGCAAAGGATGTCAACTTACCTTTCCTTTGCTGATTATAAAGAATGTGTCCCCTCGAGCACCTTGTCGTATAATATACTCTCCGCTTTCATAATGCGTCTGTAAAAAAAAAAATAAAATTAAGATGCACAAACAGAACCAGAGACCGTTATTCAGCAGATAGTTTGGCAGCTTCACAAGATAACGCTTATGGAAACATAACCCTGGACCAATTTTATCCCAGCCTGACATTGGCCATGATTTAAAAATTGTCCTGTGTCAAGAAATATAATAATTAAAATGAAACCGTTTATGGCTTGCCCATTTTTCTTCTTACTGTGCTAGTGCCAGCTTTTGCCCAGATGAATTATCCTCATGGCCTAAATCCATTTATACTAAGTAAACCAGACAGAGGAATTTTCAACAGAGAATCTGGTACACGAAGTAAACTGCAATAATATGTCTGCTGTAAAAATAGTTCTTTTCCTTTTTTTTTTTTCTGGTATTTTTACAGCTTTGCTAGCAAGGGCTTTATTCAACAAATAATTTTTGCTCCTCTCCTGTTATTACAGTAGTTTAATCTGTCTTTTTTGCCTTGTTTTGTGGAATATCCCTTGCTAAAGCTATGTCACAGCTTATCAGTGCTTGCATCTACACTTAATAGGATAGCTTCATCCCTTGTATTACCCCATCAAAATCAATGTGTGTTTATACATCAGCAACAAAATAAAAGTTGGTATGTTCTAAATAAAGACACTGCATTCTTATTCAGTCCCCCCAAACCCTGGCATTTTCTTCAGAGATGCTCTACCCCCTGCAAATTCAACAAACGTTGGTCCAACAGCAAGCAGAGGCAGGGGAATGCCAAGACTTTCCCACCCAACAGCTTTATCTACGTCTCCTCCCGGCCAAACGACTGCTGCGTTTTTTTTTAATCAAGCCCCCGCAGAGCGCACGGCCGTGGCTGCGGGGCGTCAGGTCTGCTGTGCCCCAGCACCGATTTGTGACAAAACCTCCCCAAAATCATCCCTGCGCTCCGGCGGCATTGGAAGCTACGCTAAAGCACAAAGCCCCAGAAAAAAAACGCTAGATCTTTTAATCCCAAAGTATGTATAAACAACAGCAAGGATGGATTTGAGCTAAGACAGAGGAATTACTCAGAATCCTAGAATCTGGATAAGCTCGAGGTGTTTTCTTCCAAGGGTATTTTATTGTCCTGCATTTATTTATTTATCTTTACACTCAACCTTTTTGGTGCCACTTACAGACTGATAACAGACTCCAACATGAAAATAAATAGTTAAAGGCTTATGTAAATGTATGTGGCACATAAGAGGAAAAAATCCTTGGTTTGGGAGCACTGGGTATATGGGGATATTGAAGAAAAGTAATTGTCTGAGGAAAAAGAAAAAAGTATCTTAGTGAACTATAATACGGAACTAAACAGCTAAGTTCTTTAAAATACACATAGTTAGTCTGTAGGTGCTTACACCATCCTAAACTAAAAAAATAATCTGGGTAAATAAAATCAGAACATCAAAGCTAGTAATTAGCTTTGCAATTAAAATTAGTAATTAATACTCTTTAATACTTAATAATGACTGTCCAGAAGATTTAGAAATTAAAAAAGAAAGTTCTCTATCAGAATCACAAATACCGAATATTATCATGTCAGTCTTCAGAAAAGGGATCAGAAAAGGTGAGTCAGAAAGACTTAACTTGGGGGTTGCTCTCATCCTGAATGGGCTCTGATAGATGTAAAAACCACAGCTTTTTTCCAGTTTCCATGTGCAAGAGTGGAAAGAGGAACAAAAGGCCTGAAGGAGACCACGGACACAAACTCACAGAGTTTTACTTCTTACATGGGCTGTTTCTGGATAACAGATTTTGAGGATGCACATTTTTGAGCATCCAGGTTGAGACTCCTTGAAAGGGACTGATTTTGTAAGGTGTTGGGATCGTACCTTCTTTGAGTGGGATCTTGTAGGCTCACAAAAATCTAATGATTGAAAATCCTGGTCAAAAGGTTTCCAATTTTAGTACGAGTAACCCATATTCGTTAAACATATTAAACTGCTACTGCTTGTACGACTTCTGGGCAATTTTCAGTTGATACTGCCCTACAGCTGACTCTCAACTTCTGGCCAAATAATACATTCAACGTGGCAAAACTTTCTTCCTGCAAGACCATTTCTTGGTCTTAAGTCAGCAGTTACATCTGCACCAACCACTTTGGACTGAGACTCACAGTCCTGCTGCTGTATCTGATTCCCACCCATGAGTCCCCCCCAACCTTCCCACCCACAGGCTTCCACCAAAGGAATGGGAGAACAAATTTGAGTTTTGAAGGATCTGAAGCTGCCTCTTACTGCAGTATCTCTTCTCTACTGCGTATTTTTTTTTCCCTGGGCTCTAGTCTCATTCAAAATACTGTAAGTTCTTCTTCTAACATTCAAATCATATTCCTCTAGTCCTTCCCTTGAGTGCCCAATCGTGCAGAGCTTTCATTTTGCTTGACCTCCTTCTCATCGACACTTCTCTCCATGCCCTTCCAGAGCTCCACATCTTCGTCTTTATGTATTTCAGCCCATTTCTTCCACAGATAATTCCACCTGGTCTTACCACAATCCTCCTTGCTTGAATCAACCTGTCCTTCCCCATTTTCTAACAATGCTTTTCCTCTTAAATCCTCCTAACACAAATCAACTCATCTGTGCGCTTCACCCTTCTAACCGAATTATTTCTGTCCGTTTAGACTGAAAGCACTGTGCAAAGCAGGCAAAGTGCATACGTGCTCTCTTATGACACATGCAAATAAAAATAATTACAAGCCTCTTGCTTTTAGCTGGCCATTTATAAGGTAGAAATATGTTCTCAGGTATATACAGTGCCATTATACAAAGTCATCTGAAGAAGCGCTTTGGCAAATGTTGCCCATATTCATGGTATATTCACGGTATTCCGATTTTAGCAACACAAGCTCCATTTCATCTAGAGAAAACCAGTCCAAGAACAGTATGAGGAAAATCAACCATTCCTACAGCTTTACAATGGTGCAGTGGCACACACAAAAGAACACTATTTGAATTAAAATCACAAAAAAGCAGAGCAGTAAAGCAAGTGGGTTCAATGTGTCTTTACTAGCTTCAGACTGACCCCACCGGTTCTTCTGGACTTGCATTTGCAAGATTAAATCCAATGGCTGAGCTCTAGCAAGCTGTTGGAAGCCAGGCTCTGTTGAAGGGCATCCTTCCGATGGAGAGGACAACAATTTGTTGGCATCTTCTTAAATTCTAGCTTCAAAGCCCTGTATATAACTGCTCAAAGAATTTCCAGAATGCCTTTAAAATGGGTAATAAATATTTCTATCCCACTTTGCAGTCAGCAAATAAATACAAAAAATATGCAACTAGTGTAATACTTGGGCTTAGAACTTGAATTTTTTTGTTTTTTAGACTTCTCTCCCAAGAGAAAGGGACTCTGGACAGAATGCTGTATTTTCAGAGGCAATACACCAAAGTTCAGTGATGAAAGCTAATTTAATACCTCAGCTAGATTTCACTGAAACCTAAGCGTCAGATAGGTTTTTGAGCATACTTCTTAAGACGTAGCTCCTCCAGGCCACAACAAAATTGAAGCAAAACACAGAAATTAATTCCTAGCTGGAAGAGTTGACCAGACTGTACTAACTATTCTTACATTTTCTTTTCTCCAGCAGAAAACCACGGCTGAAATCCAGCACAAAAATGGAACGAAGAAAACCCGAATGGAAAAGTAGGCTGCAAAAATGTGCGACCTGCCAAGATCGAGATAACCAGGCAGCAAAGCTAATAGTTACAAGGAGCTTGTGTGTGCAGGGGAAGAAAAAAAAAGAGGTTATAAGCTAAGGCGTCGAGGTCCCAGTTTGGCATCAAAGTCTGAGAGTCAGCGCTCAAGAAAACAGCGATGATAAAGCCGGGAAATTACTGCTGGAAACATTCATACACCAGCAAGCCGCAAATGTATATTTTATAAGCTTTGGCAAAAAGGGATAAAGGCTCAGCTTCAATGAATTATAAATGCTACAAAATTTAGAGCATTTGTCATGCTAACTAGACTGTTGTTTTATAATGTAACACCGAGCCTTTAAGGTACTTCTCTACGGAGGCAAGAGCTGCTTTATCACTTCTTGAATGAAGCCCCGGCCTCCTAATACCCCATTTTCCTACATAATAAAATTTTTTCACAGTCTAAGAGAGTAAGGCAAGACTATCTTCTCCTTATCAAAAATCTTCCCAGTCTAAACCAGTATGGGGTTGCACCCTTAGCAATGCAGGGATATCCGTTGGGAAGCAGAGTGAAAGCCAAGGTTGCAACCCAAACACTCACGTGTTTATCAGAGGATAATTGGGTGCTCCAATAATAGGTTTCTTCCTAAGAAAATAAGTGATAAAATAAAAACAAGTGATAAAAAAAAGCGTCTTGGTTTTTCTCCTTTTTTGGCACATGCAACACATCCAAAATTAAAGGCTGAAGGCTTCCTTATAAAGAAAGTTTTAATTCTTCCATTAGTATTCACGGCTTTGATTTCAGTATCTGCCCTAGACATGGTTTAACTCCTATTAAGCATTTAAATTATTGTAAAATAAAGGTTCCAAGTCTTTCCAGTGGAGCTCACCTCTGAACTCAGAGCCACAGCATTATATTTACAGAAAGAATGTGTAAGGCAGGGAAAAAAAAAAAAAAAAAAAAAGAGAGAAAGCTCTAATTATCTTTCTCAGGGAAAGAAAAGCAGGTCCTTAACCAAAATGTTTTAATAGGAAACAAACCCGAAATATGTATAAGCAGGAGAAAGTTATGTATGCATTACACAAGCTCAAATTTCCCTTAAATTGACTTCATCAACGTGGAGGCAAGCCTGAGAGGGGGAGGGAAAATAAAAAAAATGAAATTAGAGAACCAGCCCAATTAGCATTTCAAAGTCCTCGGAGCGTTTCTCAGCTGCCGTAAGCCAGCACAGCATCAGTGGAGCCTTGCCAGCACCTCAGACCAGCCCATCCCCTCTGACCCCCTCCCCAACCTTTATTTCTCTATAGCTCCTTTCCCCTCCCCTTGCAAATTCTGTATAACGCCAACTTGCTACCTCTCTGATCCCTGCCTTGGGCAACTGCCAGCTTCCGGTCTCCTTTACAGCGTTAAATAATAGTTTGCAAGATCAGGAGCACCCTTATTTTTAACAATACTTGGGATTTTTTCCAAACATCTTTTGTGATTAACAGAAAATTAAGGTGCTGAACTAATGGGTGGCTTTTTTTTTTTTAATCTAATTGGTTTGTTACAAACTAAGACAGCATACTAGAAAACCTTTGCAACAAGACGACCTGTGTAATCATGTTTTCCTTTATAATCCTCATTTTCTCACCGAGAACTTAAAGGGATCATTGAGTTCAACTAAACAACATCGGAAAGGGCTAGATCTCACCTGTGGGAGCTACAGCCCATCCGGGCAACTCCTTCCCTTCATGCTTCTATATCATGTAACATCACGTGACATCAGGAAGGCTGGAGAGAATGGGTGTAAATGGCATTTTTGATGGATTACGAGCTCAATACATGGCTTTTGAACTGAATGGAACTCAACAGAAATTTAAAAACGTTTGTAAGCTCGGCGTGTAAAACTAGCATGAAGATTTCTGGCTAGTCCATCTTGTTGGCCATCGACAAGCCAAGAGCCATTCCGTTGACTGCTCTGTGCTCCTGGTGCAGCCCCGTTTCAGGAAGAAGTAATGGGAAGAGGCTGTCAGAGCTCATTTCTGACCTACCTCCAACCCCAGATCTCCAAAATGAGCCATTGATGATGATCTGATGATGATGACCCAAAAGGATACGTGGTCTCTAGAAAAGAATGGCTCTCTGGTTCTGCTTCCCTGCGTGGCTAGCCAGGTAGGTGAGCAGAAAATAAAGTATCTCTCCCAAAGCATGGGAGACCCACACGATCTCTCAGCCACCGTCACATGTGAAGTAAAAGATACCAACTTAGATTGCTACGGATTGATAAATGCTTCCGCCCTCCCATATAAAGCTACAACTTGATTTAAAAGCAATTTGGACAATGCAGACAGAATAGCAGACTTCCATTTATCTTGATTGTAGGAAGAGCAAGAAATTCAACATCTGAAGTAGGATCGAGTAGTGAATGCTGTATCTTGCTCCCACCCTTAAGGTATCCATTGCCATCAACATTACCATCTTCTTCAACTACTTCAGGCTGTAATACTTAGGGTGAAAGCCTAAGCATGTCTAGAATATAGTTGAAAGTAGAAAAAGATACTAAACTTACACTACTGGAATAAAACAACAGAAATCAGATTTCTTAGAAAAATGTTACTCAAGCATAAATGAAAGTTGTTTGGCAGGTCCAGGCTAGATGTAGATATAGTGAATATCCAACATACATTGAACATACTGAAATCTGGGTATCAAACAGTCAGAGCTCTGTATTAACTGTTACCATCAGTCAAAACTACCATTTCCCCTTAGAAAAAAGATAAAACTGAAAAAAAGTTATTTAAAAAAACCAAACTAAATGCTAAACAAGGCCAGTTTCTATGCAGCACCAGAGCCAGATTTTAATCCAATGCAGGTACTACTCTGCATCTAAATGGCCTTCACATGTTTAGGTTAAAATCAACCTCAGCACACAGAGAAGCCTGAATCTGTCACAAAATATCTTTTCCAACCTAAATTAACACAAGTCCTGGAAGCTCTTGCCCCATCAGCGCAAGAAATGCCCCTTCTCCTGGAGATCCCCAGTTTCCCAATAACAGCAGCTTCTATAAAATTCTTCCCCCCCGCCTTCTTCTGTTGCCGATTTTACTTAAAGCTAAGAAAAAAATCCTAGTGCCAAGGGAGTCAAAATATTTACTCAGGGGGTTTGATATGGTAAGACGCTGATAAGCCTTCCCTGATGTACCCACAGGAGAACGACAGAGGCGCAGAGCATCCCATGATCAAGTTGGATGACGCTCTAAAAAAAGTAATTACCCTGCTTTTTTAAATCCTCCATCCCGTGCAGAATGCCAAAGTGCCACCCCAGCCTTAAGGGGAGAAACACCCATGGAATTAAAGCTCTCTTGAGAAGTAATTGGATTTTTATGAGACCAACCTTGCATTGAATACTGACAAAATTAGAAACACTGAGGCATTACCTGCCAACAACAAACAGCATCGAATTTTAACACTAACTGCTTTTTTGAGTCACTGTGCTCCCTGAGACCAAAACCACAAATCCTCACCAACCAAAACCTCACACTGATACAAGACCCAAACAAATGGGCTTGTCTGAGCCCATCTTGTACAAACCAGATCGGGTGCTCTCAGCAATCACTCAATACCATCTCTCACAGAAAAGTTATTTGTGCAATTAATTTTCTCCACTAGCCGTTACACAAGTGTAGCATCACACGCCACATTTGGCTTTCTCTTTTTTTTCTTTGTTTGCAACAGTGGCATCACGACTAGAACGAGATGTGGGTGTTTGAAACGTGAATTTCTACACCTCGTCCTTCCCAGAGAGGTTTCTACCACAACCCTCCGTTGTGCACGGAAACGATTCACAGCTCATAAACTCACAGTGTTCCACTAATTGGAGGAAAAACCACCTTTCTTCCTTCCCAACACTACACCCAAAGAGCCAAAACTTTGGTGGGAACAGCCAAAGAGAGCAGCTCAGATGGGCACCCCTCCAAGGGTGGCCAGATGCATACACATCATCTGGGCACTGTGCAGGATCTAGCCTTGGGCCACCATCATCTGTGCCAACCACATGAGCTTCAGACGCCTTGCTCTGCTTTTGGCACTCCTCGTGTGCCACCATGTTGCGATGAAGTCCCCCTCCGCAGCACACGAGGGGACACCTCACCCACCGTGTAGGGAAAACATGAGCTTTGCAACTGCGGACACCCATGTCTGGGTGAAGGCTTTGGTCCACCAACCTTAGTTTGTCAGTCACCAACTTCAATTGGAGCTTTTGTTCCCAACCACCATCAAAAACTGAGAAGCTTTTAATGCTCGACCAAGTGTTGACACAGGCTTCATGGAGAAACCTTTGATGCTGGAGACCAACCCAATGGTTAAACTTCAGAAAACATCATTTTTCCTCCAGCTGGATGCCTTTGACTGCTGTGTTTATACTGAGAACATTTGGAAAAAGGTGGAAAATAGATGTTTATGTGTGGAGTGCTACATAACTCACGTCAGCTGTGGTGCCAAGAGGCCAAAACCCTGCCAAAGGTCACAACAGGGGAGAAGAAACACAAAGGTGGCTTTGAAATGAGGAGTTTCACTCCCTGCAGCCAGGTCTGCACCACACAAACCAGTGAGGGTAACATGAGTTTGATGACAGCGCTCAACGTGTAATCCATCTCCCCCAAGGTGTATTTCTCTCAAAAAAACCCCAAACATCTAAATATGTTATTTTGCTGGTGGTCTAAAAAAATATTCACAGAATCATCAGAAAACTCCAAACATAAGCAGCTTTCAAAATACTTCTGTTTCTGTTCTGGTCTTTCTGCCTTAAACATTTTTTCAAGTCCGAAATGACAACGTTAACACTAACAAAATAGCATTTTTTTTAAAAAAAAAAATGTTTATCTGCTGAAAAACGCTGCAAAACCAAGCAGGTTAATAGTAGTCTTCTGGATTGACTTCCTTAGGAATCATCAGACTTTTTTTCCCTGGCTTTACTATATGCCGCCCATGAATTATCTAAAAATGCTGCTCCTTGAAATAGCCAAAGGGCAAAATTATCATATTGTGGTCCTCTGCTTATTTATCCTGTGAATCACAGCACAGCGGGTAGGTCTGGTTTTTGACACTCAAGATGTCTCAATACCCCCCCAAAGAGCAGCTTAACTAAACTTAACCAAGTGGAAAATGAAAGCACGAGAAAGGCGCGTTGTTGATAGGAATCAAGGGTTAACTCACGCCTTTTAATTCAACGTCATTATGGAGCACAGGGTTGGGAAAGCAGATGAGGAAGGATAAACCCAACAGACCGGGGATGCTGCCGAGCAGCTTGTCCCATGTCCACCTGCCACCATACATTGGGCAATGAAGAAGCACAGACTGGCCCAAGGTGGGGTATCCCAGCAGGAATTAGTACACCTCCACCATCCCAAATGGTTGTGAACTTCAGCTGGAAACCTGTGGATGACCCTACAGCAACGTGGGACTGCAAACCCCTATTTTCAGATTCTAAAAGATTGCTGGCTCTAACTGAGCTGCAATCTTCTGCAGGAAATTTTTCTTTTCCTCACTAATGGATTACAAATCTACTCTTCCTTCTTAAAAATCAAGCTATTTGAATTCAAACTAGGTATTTGAATATATATTTTAAAGTCAAAGCTGTTTTGTACTAAAGCTGTCGCCTTGGAAAAGCCTTGTGGTAAACATTTTACTTGTACTGCACTGATTCACTGGGGCTTCTTAATGGACTGTGACAGCAAGGAGAAAACAACATGCTCCTGGGCAGGTTTTGGACAGTCGGGGTGTCTTCTCCACTTGTGGTGTGTTCTGCAGTTTCCAGGTTGCTTCCGATTCCCATACAAGTGTCCCCTAAATGGCAATAGTCTTAATGCACCTAAAGGGACTATTTGCGTGTGGACGCTCAAGTCCAGCGTACGGAATAATGCGAATCACTCAAAATGGTGGGTTTATCTGTCCTCAACCGAGGTTGTCTTTGCATCCTCCCGAGACAGGAGGTGAGGATCTGATAACAAAACAAGCTACAAATCAAACAAGAAGGAGCAAGCAGTATGCTAAGAAATGCCTTTTCCTTAGACTAAAAAAACCCAGCTGGTGGCACACCTCCTAATATCAAGATATAACACGTGCTTCTGAGAAGTCGGTGACAATGATTTCTCCAGATGAAAGGAATATAACAGGATGTACGAGAGCAGTCAAAGAGGTATATTCGACAACTGCTTTGTTGAAGCAAACGCAAGTACAGCCTGCACCGACTCCACTGGGTGCAAAACCAAATGAATAAAACAGCAGTCCTACATCAAGTCCTTTGCCATTTCTGAAGTGTAAAGCTGCATTCAATGTTCCTAAAATGAAGTTCTTTGGTTAAATGATTGCTTTAATTTCCTGTTTGTTACTTTGGGGATTTGGCACTACTGTTCCACTAATCTGAATTTCACTGTTTTGTGTGGAGAGCCAGCAGAGAGGGGAGCATGCGGCACGGGTAGGGATGGAGCTGGGGCTGGCACCCTCCTCCTCTTTCTTTTCCTCCAAACCTCCTCCAATTTCAGTGTCCCACAGACATACAAGACACCCAAGAATTGAGCTGGAACCAGTCCTCTCCCAGATGAGCTGCTGGGTGGTACCCACCAACACAACTGGCGACAAGGCACGACAGGTGACGGAAACAATAATAAAAACTGAATTTGTGGAAGAGAGTATCTCCAGGGACTCAACATACTCAGTTTAGAGCAGAAGACAGCCTCCAAACTGCGATTTTTCCAACCCTGATGACTCCTTAGGTGAAACTGCCAGTCCTGAAACATAGGCTGATTTCTGACCATGAATTCAAGACTTTTGCATTGACCTGTAAATATGACATTACAGTTGTGATCATTCAGAAGCTTCCTGAAGGTGGAAATGCACGTGGAAAGCAGCAGCACCATCTCTCCAGTATTTCCACAACCCAGAGTGCACAGCTGATCAGTTCTGTTTTCTTTTACAACGCAAACGTTAAGGTCATAACACCAGAATCATAGAATTACCTAGGTTGGAAGGGACCTTTCAGATCATCGAGTCCAACCATCAGCCTAACTCTGACAAAAACCATCACGAAACCATATCTCTAAGCACTATGTCTACCCGTTTTCTAAAAACCTCCAGGGATGGTGCCTCAACCACTTCCCTGGGCAGCCTGTTCCAATGCTCAATAACCCTTTCAGTGTAAAAATTTTTCCTAATATCCAGTCTAAACCCCCCCTGGTGCAACTTGCGGCCATTTCTTCTTGTCCTATTGCCTGTTACTTGGGAGAAGAGACGGACCCAACATCCAACCTTTAACACAACTCTCCTCATGGTAATAAATAGTGTCACTTTTCTGAGATACGTACGTAAACAAAATTTATTAGGTTTGACACCAAACAAACATGTCTCACCAAAGTAGTCCCCTAAACCAAGCAATACTAAAGAAAAGGGCATGAAGTAGGGATAAACTTCAGTGGTATCGTCTTCTAGTCATGAAAATCACAACATTGTCTCTTCCACTCTGATTTTATCATCTTTCTTCTAGATTCCACTGGATTTCAACCCAGTGCTCATCAAGTGCAATTTTCAGGGATACACAAAAGGCAACACAATGTATAAGGACCATATCTGGCCAATGTGGGCCCAGGTTCCTGCATTCAAAAGAGAACACATGTGCACGAGATGGAAGGAGCTTTTGGCCCTTTCCTTTTTCTACTCCTGAGCATGTTCCTCCCCACCCAAGGCGCTGTTACAGGAGGAAATGCCTTTTCTGTGCTCCCCATGCTGTTTTCACCTTCTACTGGGGCTTCTTCTCTCTTTCGTACTCCTTGAAAGTCAGCAAGGCCTCCTCTGTCCCCTCCCATATAATCATGAGGTCTGCTCAACTCTTCCTTTACTGGAACCTTCTGATCTGACATGACTATAAAAATTTCTTGGGCAGAAGGCAAGTTCTGCTGTCACCTTCAAGTTGCTTTCCCAGCACACTCTCAAAACCAACGGTTCTGAGCAAACCCGAGCACGTTCAGAGACTCTTGAATGCCCACGGGGCTGGCTGAACAGTAGAAGCTGTCCTGAGTAGAGGAAGATTTGTTGAGCTTCAAAGATTTTTATACAGCCACTTCTAAAGCTAGACGATCTTGCAGAATATCAAGCAGATGATGAGACATCTACAGAAAGTGAGCCAGGATGATTTGGACTGGATGAGTCCATTAAGGTTTGTAATGAAGACCTGAAATACAATTTTGATTCCTAAATGCACTGTACGCTTATAAGGGAGAAAGAGAAATCTAAAAAATGCATTATTTAGTTTAATGCATCAGTGGTAAAGAAATTTCCTGCCTTAATTTTCTCTAAAAGTAGATACAAACCATTAGAAACCACATTTTGACTCTCACTCCATCCCCACTGTTACTGTAATGCAGTCTGACAACCGTTTTTGGAGAGCAATCAGGCTTCCTAAGTTGCAAACAGCCTGGGAGGCGACCACCTCTCAGCTACTCTTTGTTTGCAGTGCCGAGACAAACACCTGTTTCTCTGTTTCTGCCTGGAAAACAGACCGAGTCACAAAACACTGTTGCCAGTGGGTGCAGGGGCCACCGCCGTCCTGACCCCCGAGGCTGACGCTGTCCCTGCTGCCCCCCAGGTCAATGACAACCTCCTTGAGTGGGAGCACATAGGGCAGAGTCCAAGAGATGCCCAAGCTGTTGCCTGCAGCCCAACATCCTTTTATAAAGGAAACATGTAGGAATATAGTAGAAGCTCTGAAGTGCCAATTTTTGGAGGCATAGCCATTGAAAGCTGGTTATCTACCTGCTACATAACAAAGATTGACATGAAGAGAGGAGAAAGAGGGGACAAAGTAGGTGAGTGGGCAAAAAGGAGGACTGAAAACCCTGATGCTCTTGGAGAAAGACCACATGTAAAGATGCTCAAAGGATGAGAACGGGCAAAAGGAAGGATGAGGGGATAGGGGAAGGAAGCTCAGCCCTGCCACCACACATTTATTTGGTATCACAAGAGGCCACCAGAAGAGATCAACTACAGAAGTGCTGCCAGTGGGGGAGAACTTCATTTCCTTACGTGCAAAGAAACAGGAAAAGGAAATAAAACTAGATTAATAGGCAGGACGATCTTCTGAGAAGAAACAGGAATTTCAGAAGGATGAGAGAGGGAGGAAAGAGAAGATGCTGAAGGCTGAAAGTTCAAAGGGATACAGATGGGGATGAAGAGGATAAAAGGCCAAGACAAACCTCAAAGAAAAATCGGGAGAGCTCATGGAGAGGTAGCTCAAGGATTAAGAGAGCAGAGAGGTGGTACAGGTGGGTGAGAGCAGCACACAGGGACAGGCTAAGGAGAAAAGGGAGAAGAGCTTCAGCAAAGAGGGTTGCTCAGGAAGACGAGAGAGGACCCAATATCGAAAAAACAGGATTTATTCCCATGAGAGATGATGGTGATAACGAAAGACAGCAAATTAGTTGCGTGAAGCTGATAGTGGTATTAGGCCACAGATCAAGCCATCAATGAATTGAGAACAGAAAATAAACACTTTGCTTGCCAGCTAAAATAACAACTGATTCGCAGGTAATCAACATGAAATGTGGACAATTAACTGAGCGATAAGTAATTAGAAAAAGGATACCCAGGCAAGAGAGTGGAATTAGTCAATCAGTTACCCTGATCAAAAATGAGCAAACAGTAAAATCAAGTAAAATTAAGTAAAAACATAAAAGAATAATAATAAAAAAAATATATAGCGAGTTGCATAAGGTTGATACTGACTCTGGGGAAAAAAAAACAACGAAGCTGCCAATTAGAAATTGTAAGTATTAATGTGAGGGAAAAAAGTATGTATGGCCATGACCACTTACACACATTTAATTTCGAGTATAACCTTGAAATCTCTACCTGAACAACCCCCGTCCCATGACATTTCCAGCCAACTTTGAACATTAACATGTTGCTGTGACTCAAATTGCTTCATTTCAACAGACTGTTGAAATGGGCAGAGAAAGGGGCTTTGTTTTGTAAAAACAGAGATCGAACAATCTCCCTCAGCACATCGACTTTTACACCTTTGAGAAAATACAACCAAAACCAGTATCATACTACGTCACTGCACCATAAAATTTCTCTCCAATCACAAGCAACTTAAGTACGTGGCGTTTTAATTAAATTTCATTGAAATGCAAGAAAAGTAACTGCTCTTCTCCCCTTCTTTCCTGAATAGCTCTGATTTATTTTTCTCTTTATAATGGAAGAATGCGTGTGGAACACTAATTTTCCTCTGTAAATCCAAAGACTGGTTCCACAACTACTAAAATGGCAATCAATTCCTTCCAAAAATGAAATTGGAAGTAAACAATGTAAATCTACTCGGATATTTTTCTTAATTTGCTCCAAATTTTGTGTGCATATTCAGACAAGTTATTTGCATTGCCATGAGGATCCAAACCAATTTTCTAATCTACCATGAGGAATAAAAAAGCTTATTAATTGAATATATTCAGCCACTCTTCAAGTAAACAGCGATGAAATATATTTTCTTTTTGTGGTCTGAATCAAAGAGGAGACTCTTCCCACCACATGCAAATGCACTTCTTTAAATTATTGCTAGAAACAGACTTTACTGGCAACAAAATCGTGAAAAGCATTTGAGTTACCCAGTCTCTACAGAGTTTCACTGAAACAGGTAATTTGCCCAATTCAAACACCTGAATTCACCAGTTGCTTCCAGTTTGGCAACTTCTTCAGGCATTTGCATCGGTGACAACCAGTTCTGACTTACCACGTGGGTCTTGCAGCACCAGATTAATTAAATGCTATCACAGCTTATACTCCCCCTTTTATACCTCCGCGGATTTTGGCTGTTGCTAGAAAATACTCTCCTTCTCCCTCAATTTCTCTCATTAAATACACAAAGGGAAAAAAAAACAAAAAGCAGAGTTTTATCAGCCAGCACGCATGCAAACTCAGACGGCACTCCCAGTCTGCCAAAAGCACTCTGATTACAAGGAATTTTGGAACTGAACTACACCGGGGTAACCAAGATAAAACGTTTGCCTGAAATACACTTATTAAAGCAACAAGTGTTGCTTTAATAACTCATTTTACTCTAAGTGTGCACTGAAATGGGAAACTCTGCTATGAAGTTGTTGCAAAGAAAATTTTACCGGACATTTCCACTGCCTACAACTAATTCCAGACTTCAGCGCAACTAGTAACGAAACATGAAGCTGTAAGAAAAAAAAATACTAACAAAAAAAATAAAACAATCACATTAGGAGTTCTGAACACGGTAAAAGTTTAGACTACTAAAAAATAAAGCCTGGGAAGAATTAACCCTGCAACAGTAACATCTTCACTGATCTCTCATGCAACGATTAGACATATAAATATTTGACTGCCTACGTCTATTGTGCTCTTTAAAGCAGCATTTGCCCAGTCTATCTTAATATCAGTTCTGAAAAGAAAACCAGATCAACACTGGGAAAGGCAATCTAGGTCAGATTTTTGGCACAAGATGCAGCACTGCCAACAGACAGCTGACTGTTTCCTTACCGGGCAAGGACAGTGCATCGATCCCGAGCTTACTTCACTAGGATTTATTTATTTTGGAACTCCAAAGCACAGAGAATTCTATCTTCTATGGCTTTCTCTGTGATGAATTTGGGAAATCACAGTTTGGATTTACAAGCAGACAAGCACGGGATTGAGCCTTATTGCAAAAGAGATGGGATCGCCCATCATCACAGCTAATAAACCCCACTCCTGCAACAGCCAAGGAAAACCTTCTCCCTGGTAAAAGATCAGCATAAAACCACGTGCTGGTAACAGCCGTGGTATTTACATTTCCCGGTCTCTTACGGTGGATAGAAATCAGAAGGGATGGGAGAAGGAGAGCACATCTGTTCCACTGATGCCCTGATTTAGAACATCAGCATTTTCCACTGCAGCGCTATCAAAAGTTTTCCCAGCAATGAACTATTTTTGCACTTGTCTTCTCTCTGAGTTACCGATATAGTCAGTTATTTTCATTTTATATTCATTTCGAGATAGTTCAGAACCTTTTTTTTTTTTATTTTAGCACAAGTTGTAATGTTGAAAGGAGGAAGGGCATCTGAAGGACCTGGATCTCCAGCAAGAGATCCCTTCTTGCCCGTTTTCCATGACTTTGAGCTGAGAACCAAAGACAGACTCCATTGATCCCAAGAAGACTGTGGCCAAGCGGAGAGCTGAGTTCCAGCCCTTCCCAACCTACAGCTGCCTTTTGGGGGAATTTTTCCCCCTTTCTGGGGATACCCAAAGATGCAGCGAGCTGTGCTGAGGTCAAGCGACCTCCCGACACCCCAGCTGTGCGTTGGGACCCAACTGGAACAAATCCAAGGATGAACACTGAAGCAACCTCTCCATGCTATGGCCCCCGAGCATATGGCAGCGTGACAGCAGCTAATATTTCATTTCTGATGCTAGGCATCTGCTACCAAAGCTGCCCGCTGCTGACGGAGCACCAAATGACTGGAGGAGGGGATCAAAGTGCTCTTAGTGCATCTAGGAGGAGGCTTTGGGGAGATGCTGCCTGACCCTGCGTGCTCTGACCCTTCACCTCCCATCTGGTGGGGAACGCCAGCAGCGACAAGCATTTACCCACTGCAAAGCTGGGTTTTCTTCATTGTCCACAGCGCATCTCCGAGATCCGACTACAAAGTAATCTTATGTAAAAAAAAACATTTTCAGAAAAAAAAATAGCAGACTTCTTCACCGTCACCCATGTTTGCAAAACTTTCCTCTTTTTTAAAATGAGAACAGCATTAGTTTTCTTGCCGTGCTGGCAAGTTAGGTCCGAGTATTTTTAGTATTTCCGCTTGATAGAAAGAACTGACCTGAGCTGACTTTCAATGGTGCAAAGAAAACCTGCAAATCCCACCCGGAGTTCTTGGTGTGCACGTACAACAGGACCAGGCTTTGCCTTCACCTTTCCAAACCCCTCACCAGCGAAGGAGGCACAGCAATGAAGGAGAGGGCACCGCAGGGTTAAACTATGTCAGTCCCAGTTCCTTACGCTATATCATCCTTAGGCTATGGGCTACGCCAGCAATCCAGGTTGCCTAAACGGCTGCCTAAAATTGTACTAAAGAGTTTATGAATATGGATTCCACTCCAAGGTCAGAAAGATCAGGTAAAATACACCTTGCCGTATCCTACAGTGATACTGCACTATTCACAGTCCAAATGATAGGCACACCTCTATGCCTTTTGTATTTTCTTTTAAATTCTTGGAGAAATACACATTTTCAGATCCAAGTATGCATTTTAGAGGCTATTTTCTCTGCTTTCGTACTTAATTTCTATACATTTTGATCACAAGACTTTTTTGATGCAAGCCCACACCTTTATTTCATTCCAGATACCCGTTATCAATGCCAACTGCCACGGCGCTGGTGCTCCCTTCAGCCCTGCAATACAGGCAAGGATCAGCAGGTTACAAAGCCCATCCCAGTCTAACCCTTCCTTCAAGGTAAAAACGATGGGGATGCTTTAAAGAAGGTACTGAAGGCAGATCTGTTACAGGAATGCTGTACGAAGAGGTTCACCTCTAAGCTTAAGTTATACAACTTTCGGTGTCCTCTTGTGACAACGTTTTGAGACGACGAGTTTCATTCCTGCTCTACTACTACAGGGTCTGAAGCCATATACCCAAAAACTTATGTATGACCCCCAAATACAGTCCCATCCTCTTATTTCCATAATCCCTGAAGACTTCAAATGAGAGCCAGAAGTTCCAAGCTGTGGAACTCCCTGGAAGTGATAAAGATCAGGAACACGTTTTTGAATTTCTTACCTTTTTAGGGTCTGAAGGAACCACCTGAAGCAGCTAATCCTCAGAAACACATAAAGCCAAAACCAAAACCCCCCTCGTCTAACCTGACAACCCATACACAGTCAAACCAAAAAGTGCCTCCAGAAAGACGTCCCATTTCCACTGAAAGGCAGTGCAGGAAAGGGATTTAGCCATTATCAAGGGCTCTGTCTTAGTGGCTGATAAATTTATTGTATCAGCATTTATTGAAATCACCCAACACCGCTTCTGGCCTCGTGTCCCCTCGCAAGCCCCACCTGGCAGACAGGATCTGACAGAGGTAAGATATTCTACTCTGGGAAGCTTCACGGGAAATTCCCTGTTAAGAAAGCCACTAAAGTATTAAAAATGTAAATAAGAAAACTTATCTCAAATGGTGTTTTGCTGCATTCTGCACAGTATGGAAATAAGGCCATTTCAATTTTACCACATCAGTAACTCCATTTCTAATGCCTTGCTCCCTTCCTCCAGTCACTTAGTCTTGTCATTATCTATTAAGATATCCAATGCCTACTATTTCATGGATTTAGGATGAACTGGCTTTCTGCTATCATAAAGACACTTTTCAATTACTATTATTACAACTCTGAGATACTGCAAATACCGCACCAATAGCGAGAAATAAGAAGTTAGTTCAAATATATCCCCAAGACCTTAATTGAATGCTTAATAATATACAGGCAGAAAAATGAAAGCTACTCAAGTAAGCGTGAGCAAATTTATTTCCCATGGAAAACAAACTGCCTGAAAAAAGAAACACATGCCAGCCGGGGTATATTTTGAGAAGCCACCAAAGACTGGAGAAGGGAGGAAGATCTCCCCATTTTAATGCTTGATCTTTTGCCTAGTACAAAGCTGGGATTCAATGACTGGCTCCATCGCTAGAGGCTCTTCTTCAGCTGGTGCAGGGATCGCTGAATGTGTTGGGTTGAAAGGGACCTTTAAAGGCCACCTAGTCCAACCCCCTTGCAGTAAGCAGGAACATCTTCAACTAGATCAGGTTGCTCAGAGCCTCATCAAGCCTGGCCTTGAGTGTCTCCAGGGATGGGGCCTCCACCCCCTCTCTGGGCAACCTGGGCCAGTGCCTCTCCACCCTCAGTGTAAAGAACTTCTTCCTAATGTCTCATCTAAACCTGCCCTGCTCTAGTTTAAAACCATTGCCCCTCATCCTACCGCTACACAGAAGGAAGACTCAAAGCTTGATGTCCTGGCGCAGAGCAGAGGGCCAGCAATCAAAGCTTGGTGGCCATTCCTTGGGTGGCCACAGGTGTCTCCACGACCACATTTACCATTCTCTTCATTATTCCTAATTAATCCCTGGCATGACTTGCTCACGAGGCTACAGCCTGCAAACCAGCCTTGTTCAAAGTGCCAGTAGGTGTCACTGTGGGCAATGGTATAGGAGAAACCAGCGGAATAAAGTTTGAATCAAAGGGAAAACGCCCATCAAGTTAATTAATATTTGTTTTTTAATATAATTGCTAATTATATTTTTCTGCTTTTACAGATAAAAGTGCATTGTCTGTGCTTCACAGATATAAGGAGCTTCATTAGAAACAATTCACTTTTTCTGCTTCAGACCATTTAGGGTTAGAGACTGGAAATCATGGAATATTTTCAAGCAAGCACAAAGCTGGATTTTGTTTCTTTGGTTCATTACCACAAAAGCCAGTCTGCATATGTACGTATGCATTGATCTAACTAGTGATATGTGGGTTAAAATTAGGGATTTTTGGAAACCGCTATTAAAATAAACTCACAGAAGGAGATGCTCAGCACATCCGACACACGCACGCTCTCCCTCCAGGCTGCCCGTGAAGCCAGCAAAGCAAAGCCCCTGTGCCTCCACAGAGCCTGAGCATCACCGGGGAGATGATCCATCCTGGAAATCGTTAGGTGGCAAGAGAGCTCAGGCTGTCAGAAAAGTTTCTTTTTAATTCTGGTATTGGGCCCTGGAGACGCTCCATGCCAACCAGGCTGCTAGTCCTGAGCTTAGGTGGGTGATGCAGGAAGAACAGAGACTATTGCTGATGTTCATGGTTTTTTTTTTTTTCATAGATACATTTTTTAAACTTTTGTTTTATCTTAAAATCAGTAGCCAAAGCATTATTATTATTTAAAAAGGGATTATTTGCTATACGATTCTGTACCCTGCCCATCACCTTGGAGCAAGGAGGTGCCATACCTTGCTGCTGATACGTTACTAGAAACAAACGGACTTTTAGAAGAGTATTTCTTCCTAATGTCTGATTTTCTAGTTCAATTTTCACCTTACTCGGATAGAAGGGGAAATACCTCAGCAGCAGTTCTGGCCCAGAGGCATTGTCCATGTCCCAAGGGCGGCAGCAGCAGCCGTGGCTCCAGGCGCTGCTGGGGAGAAGGACTCAACTTGAGCCACATTGGCTGCAGCGGAAGCCGCCAGATGCACAAATCTGAATTGCATTTCAGTTTGAATTGAATATATTGTATTTGCTCAACATGAGAACTGAAGAGCAACCACCGAGCCATCAGCCTCAGCCTGTCTGCAGGCAAAAGCAGCAAATAAAATGCATGGAAAAACCAGAATCCTTGTGCACGTTGCCAGAACATATAGTGCAAAGCCTCTTAAAACTGGAAATAGTAAATTAACGGACATGAGAAAATTAAGCACATGGCTGGATTGGAGAGGAGACGTTTACTTGGACCTCCTGAGTTGCACCCTGTGACCTCCCTGCTTTCCTACGTTCTATATAAAATTCACACCCACCTTGCGTGTTTCTAAAAGACAGTCTAAAAATCTGCCAGCGCAGATGATACATTACAGATTTACTTAAATTCTTTTTTTTCATATCTATGAAACCCCAGAAAGCATCTCAGATTACCAACAAAAATCAATGTCACGTTTTGGGTTTTTTTTTCCCCTTTTTCTTTTTTCTTTCATTTATAGCTGTGACAGACTGTCCGAAGAATCCGCTTACAGAGAGCATAAAAATATATTCCAGATAGGCCAGAGCTGGGTTTAATCCAACCTGTCAAAGACAAAACCACTTATGCCCAAGCGTGGTAGCCTTATAAATTATCATCTTATCAGCAACTTCCCAAAGAAAGCTTTAACGTCCACTCAACCCACTGTTACCAAAAATGATAAAAATAAAATACTGGAGCTTGAAGCAGCATCTCAGTAATTTTTCTTCTCTTCTGCTGAATACCGTTCCATGGTGCTGCCTTTGCCACACGCCCTGACAGCAACTGCATCATTGCTGGAGTGGCTTTTTCTGTGTTTAATGAATGAGAGAGGGATGCCTAATGCAGGGGGACAGCGTAATAAGCTGGAAAGGATGATGCTATTTGAGAGGCAGCTGAAAAACAGGCAACTGTAAAACCCTTTTGGAGGATAAACTAAAAAAAAAAAAAAAATAATTAAAAAAACCACAATACAAGCACCACACTTGAAAATTCAGCCTCAGCTTTTGCATCTTCATCGCTGGGTGCTGCTGGATAGACAGGACAGCTAATATTTGACACTAATGAGATGGCTATGGCTTCTCCATGTGGCTCCGCAAGAGCATGGCAATCCACCATGCCGCATTAGCGGCTGAGGAAACCTCTCTTTACAACCCCAAACTCCCACCCTTCCAAGCGTCCTTCGGGATTCTCGTGGAGATCTACATTAATACATACATCCACGTGCTTCAGATGGCTGTAGAAGATGTAATTCTCCAGCTGGGATGCTTCTGACCTAACTTCAGTGGATTTTACAATTTGCACTGGAAAAAAACAAACAAAAAAAACACAACAACCCAGATCCTGTGTTTTGTGGTTTAGGAAATAAGCCCAGAGAAAAGGGCAGCAGCACTTCTGACAGTAAATTAAATAATAATAAAGTCTTGCTGCCTCCGGAGGCATCTGGCTCCCTGTGGAAAGCCTCTGAACAAAGATCCCTCCGATGCTGCCGGGATTTTCAGCGTGGATGCAAGCTGGTTCTGGAGAGATTTTAAAATTAATTTCCTAAAAATCAGTTGTAGAGAGCACTGTTCACCAGCTGCATCCACTGCAAACACCCAACAGGTTCCACCATGAGAAGACCTGAACCTGTTCATCCTGCCTGCCAAATGGGTGGAAGTCAGGAGGTGGCTTCACATGCGCTCGGTACGGGGATTTCATCACAGAAAAGAGGGGCTTGATGGTAAATGATGGAGGGGATGGGAAAAAAATAAAAGGCAAGAGAGATTTTGTGGAGAAACAGCAAGAGAAAGACCCAGCTGACCCATACAGTCAGTGGAGGAATTTGGAAACAGGACTAGTCTCAACAAAACCACAAGGGCAGCAGCTAAGGCTTTAAAAGCCAGGGGTGGACGTAGCCAAGACCTTGGTAGGGAAGGGGGTGCATGAGGGACGAGAGAGTATTTCTTGCTAAACTAGAAGCACTGCACAACAAAGCCCGCAATGCCGATGCCCACGAGACCTTGTAGATCTCTTGCTGCCCAGGGATGGAATATGAAGCAGAAAGAAAGCCCAAGATGAACTGAACGCGCCTTAAAGAACTGAAAAACTAACCCTTAGCATGTCTTGCCAAGGCTTGTCAAGGTAGAAATACTAAGCTATTTCTAAAGAAAGCATTCCTATGACAAGCAAAACGCGAATCCCAGCCATACGGATGCTGAACCTCTTCCCTACGTTCATTATATCTACATTTTGGAGTGGCCGGAGATACTGCCATCCCCACACACATTCCTAATAATTCCACCTTTATAGTAAAGCCTACATACATACTTTTAGAAGGTTTTCCCTATTTACAAACCCTCTAATGCTGTTTTTCCTAAAAAAGCCTATCTGCTCTGTTGGTATAGATAGCTCCAGCATTTTTTGCATTACACATTCTTCTAGGAAAGCAGTAATATTGAGAAAAAGGAGCCAATCAGTCAAGGCCTTGATTACACCTTGACTTTCCAGCACCTTTATTTTAACCAGCGGCACTATTTTCCTCAACCATGGTCATATTAAATCAGATAAATATTTAGCCACGTTTATCTCGGGTATTCATGAGTTTCCATTTTCCATTCCCTCGTTATTCACAGAAGACGTTATTTGGTTGATTTTTGTTTGCAGAGACCCAGCGCTGCTGGTCTAAATGCAGCTTTCTGCCCCACTCCCACCGGACAAAAGCAGCGCGGTGGGATGCACCTTGGGTGCCAAATCCCAAACAAGGAGAAGGGGAGTGGGGGGGGAAAGCCCTGTATCAGCATCATCTCTTTTAATTTTTCTGGGTTTCATTCCTGCTAGCACGGAGTGGCCATGGAAACCATCAAAACAATCACGTGCATTTTTTAGTAGGATGGGAGAGTTAAATGGATTATTCAGTTTGGTTGCAAATTTTGATTTTAACAGACAACTTGTCCTGTTGTCCTTCAGCCCGCTTTCAAATGAAATAACAGCCTCAAATCTGCATAAAAGATTATGCTCTAGTTAGACTGAACCATTCACCTGATGCAATCTTGAGTTTGCTTGCAAGCTACTTCATCAGGCAATAATTTTTAATAACTTCTTCGTTACTTGTATGAAGAGCTTGCTAGATCCTTGTCGGTCTTTCTCTGAGCCCATAAGCTCTGCTTGAGCATTGCTAAATTGAGACCCTCAATCTCAAGGGACGCTCCAAGTGTCGTCTCTAACCCACAAAGCTTTTCTCCACCTCCATCACCCTCTAACAATAATTTTTGCAGATCTATTAACTGCCGTGTGAACAAACACCCCCTTCATTTCTACCACTACAGAAGAACGGAGCAATGGGGTTGGTCATTATAACACGCACATGGATGATGATGTTCATGCCAAGCACCTGCAGGGACCAGGGAGTATTTAATTCCTTTCCTCTGCTGTGATAAATTAAGCATGAGCTTATTTGTAGTTGCCTTTAAATGGTCAGTGCCCACAATAAAGAAAATCAAAAGGAAAACTTATATGAAAGTGACACCTTTTATTCCAATGCTAGTGATAGCGCAGCTTCTAAAGGAAGCATCACTATACAGTCATGTCACCATCTACAGAGAAATACTCACATTTTTCTCTTTTTCTCCCTAAGACCTTTTAAAATTCGATTTAGGTAACTCATTTGCATTTTGCACTCTCATAAAAACTGAAAGAGACTGAGCTATTTTCCAGTTCTATCAGCGCTCCTTGTTTCTCACACTGCAAGAAATTGCTTTTAATTCTTTGAACAGCTGTGATGTGTGGTGGAAAATACAGCATATATGTGCACTATACATACACATTCCATAGGTTCACAGGCCAGAAAAAGTTTGTCAGTGACCCACGAAGAGGATACTATTCTACTCCATTGCTCTAGATGCTGCAACTGAGTACTTCAGTGTACTCTTGCACATCATTTTTTTCCAACTGCATTTTATTTTCTATTGCCTTTTTTTTCCAGTAGACCCAAAAAGCTTTTTTCCTGGCGCATCTGCAAAAAACAAAGCTATGTTTTCATGAATGTCATTTGAAAAATTAATAGAAGGACAAATCAAGTTGAAATTTCGTCCATATGCTATTGATTGATTGAGGATGGGGCCAGGCTCTTTTCAATGGTGCCCGGCAATAGGACAAGAAGTAATGGGTACAAACTTGAGCATAGGAAGTTCCATCTCAACATGAGGAGGAACTTCTTTACGTTGAGGGTGGCAGAGCACTGGAACAGGCTGCCCAGAGAGGTCGTTGAGTCTCCATCTCTGGAGACATTCAAAACCCGCCTGGACGCGTTCCTGTGTAACCTGCTCTAGGGTGGCCCTGCTCTCGCAGGGGGGTTGGACTAGATGATCTCCAGAGGTCCCTTCCAACCCTATGATTCTATGATTCAATCGTGATTGAATCTGTTCTGTTGCCCTCACAGGCAGCACTTCTCTAACTATATCCCATAGCTCCTTTGGGAAACGCACCTCAGAGTGCTAGCTGTAATCGGAAAAGATAAATAATAAAATAATTAAAAAAAATCTTTCCTAAGCTAAACAGTTTACTTTTTATTTCTAATTCCCCCTCAAATCTAGTTTGTGCCTCTAAGTCAGATGAATATTTATCTGCTGTCGATCACCTTCAGTCCAGGCAGAACCTACTGTCAAGCTCTACATAATGACAGTTGTCACTTGCAGGATGGACCAGCAAAGGATTGCATTAGACCCGGCTTCCTTTACCTAAGAGTGATCCTCAGTCTTATTTAGGCAGCAAAAAAATACTAAGTATATTGAAAGCTAATTAATTTTGCATATTTTTCCTGTTCTAGTCACTGTTGCCATGCAATTCTGCATAGAAGGAGGATTGTATTCAGACACTGTTAATTAAACGCAGGCATCCTAAGAATTTCTGATCCATACGAATTCCACGATGTGGAGCAAGAAGGATGGTTGGCATCTTTGCACGAAGGCTGGCAAACCATGACAAGTCTGCCCAAGCCAACTTTTGAATCTGAACTACGCAGTGAAACTTCCTCCAAGATTGCTCCTCTTCATCAGGAGCTGCGACTGAAACAGCGCCACTAGCAACAGACATGAATTTTGTTTTTCTTTTACCGTTTGCACCTTATTCAATTCATTGACTGAGGGGGAAAAAAAAAAAAGAAGAAGAAAAAAAAAAAAGAGCGGCAAGCAACCCTCATCACATAAATTTCCAGCAGCACTAATGAAATGGCTGCAGACAGGCGCTGTGATCCGTGCTTTCAGCACTTTGAGATCACAATCCCAAGATGTGCTCCGCACGCAGCCAGGGAGCTGCAAGAACACAGATTTCAGGCTTGGCATCATCCACCGGCGGCATTTAACACATTTCTCTTCACTCGCACTGCTCAAATAGTTTGGCAGCACCGTTTGCCCGTGACCATATACGCATTGGGATCAACGAGTTAGCCAAGTCAGAGCCGCCTGGGCTTGGAGGAAGCACATCACTGGCACTTGGACCTCCGTAATGCATGAAATTAAATTAAAATTTTGAAGGTTCAATGCTTCTAGTGAAATAATTTCCCAAATGCACAGTGGGAGACATGGGGAATGGCAGATCCAGGGCCCTGATGTACTCCCAAGCCAAACTGGAGTTATAGCAAGGAAAACCTAGGACTAGTTAATGAAGTGGTCTGCATACTTGATTTTGTGTAATTAGTTATATTTATATTATAGTTAAGTATCTATTTTGTATTGCACATATAACAGAAGTGTTACATATTTGCAATATATCATAAAATAGCATATACAGACAGCAATAATACATAAATGGCAAAGCTATCTAGAGTTCTGGATACATGATATACAAGAAGAATCCATTTGACATAATTTAGATTTGACATTATCTACACAAAAAGACTCTCTAATATTTTAGTAACCAAACTAAAATTGCATTTGTTGCTTGCTGTCGCTCCAACTGCTCAGATTCATACATATAACATCTTATATGGATTAGTATGCTAAATCCCAAACAGTGAAGGAACATCAAGTACACAGGATTTAGAAAATGCTAGTCAAAAACGCCAACGAAACCTTAATTCAGCTCCCTCCTGTGTATTTATAACTATAAAACTTTTAAATCGCGTATTATTTTCTCCAGCTCTCTCACGCTCTCTGATTCCCTGCCCCTTTCCCCTACCTTGAAAGCCCTACATAACTCAACGGAGCTGGGACAGATATTCAGGTGGATAACAAGTCCATCCCTGACAGACAGGCAAAGCAATCTCCTTCTTTGAAAAAGGATTAGTCGTTTGAGTCGGGGGAAAAAAAAATAAAATTAGAAAAATCACCTGTAGGCCAGGAGCAGCAGTGACTAATTTTAGATCAAATGGGTAAGTCATCAAAATCATAAGCAACTGGAAATGGTTTCAAAAGAGACAAGGTCAAGCAACCTTAATTATACTTATTGTTACTTGAACTACTGATTTGAGATATGGATCCGTCAAGGATATAAGCTTTACATTTAAATGACACAGAGGATACCCTTGAAAGAGGAAAAACATTACCTGAAAGTGAACCAACTTCAAGATGGAAAAGAAATCCCTAATTTTTTTCTCCTGAAGAAAAGAAGGAAAAGAGAAAGAGAGGAGATGCCAGCCAAGAGTCTCGACCGCTGCCCATGCCCACTACTTGCTCATCTTGAAACACGCCGGGAACGTAGACTCTGGACCAACCTTCCTCTTCCTCCAGACATTTCAAACATCTTCTCAAGCTCAACTGTCCTCCCGCCTGACTGTTGGTTTCCCTCTTCTCAGCATCTACTCTCCTGCCAGAAGTACTAATTTCCTCCTGCTGAGCTCTCGGAAAGCTCTTCCAAATGCATTGGGTTAGAGCATGAAGGCCACTGATGGGAGGTCCACCTGCTGCCACCCCACACGCATCTCCAGCGGTTCCTACTTGCTCTCATACACACAACCTCACTGAAAAAGAAGCACCAGGCTTCAACTGGGAGCACAGTGGGGAAAAACGCCCCCTTTGCTCCATCAGCAAAGTGCCACTTGTCTGATTCCCACCCCCGCCCCAATCACCAAGACAAAGTGAAGGTGCTTAACAGTGGCCAAACACATGTCCTATAGGCACTCTACTACAGGGACACAAGGCACCTATACGTTTACCATGAGGAGTCACATCTTGAGAAATTATACTAGACGCTGGGCACTTCGGAATTTTTGTGTGGTTTTTCTCCTCTATAACCATAAATTCCCCTTTTTATTCTCTCACCTGTGGTGTAGCGCCTGGTAATTTGATCCACTTCTTACAGACTCATCATCCTCCTCCCTTAAGGGTTTAATTTCATCTAACAAATGGAGTTAATCCATAAAGACTAAAAAAACTGCCAATGCTAGTACCTTCCAGAAAATCACTGGGCGAGAAACCAGACACATGTTGTCCATGCAATATTAATAGTGCCGTGACCCAGAGGGCTCTTTATGATACCTCGGAGTCCTTATAGACACTAATTTCTCCATTCCCATGGGAAAAAGAGGTGAAAACTCTGAGACCTGATGGTGGGAAGATGTTCTTCCCTCTCCTCCTGTATTTCCCATCAGAGCAGCTATACCCCTGCCTTACCTTCCAGTCTGGGGGCTGGCAGAGGGGACAGGACCCTAAACGTTGGCAGTAGTGTCATACATGAGGCCAGCACCTCATCTGCTGTATTATTATTCTATGGGTGTTTTGATGCATTTTAGTTTCCTTAAAAAAAATAATAATAATAAAACAATACTTCATTCCCTTCTGTTATAAACTGCCCACGTTATAATGAAATGCCATAACACTAAGGCTACATATTCTTAGAAAATAACTGTTTACTACCAAAAATCCATTTATTTTTGTGATATATAGCTGATACATATTAAGGGTGCCTGATGAAAAAAACCCAAACAACTTTTTTAACTCTAAAAAAACCAAAAAGGCTGTAATCCGAAAAGACAACCATAAATTGTTTCAAAGCCTTCAAATGTGGGGAAAGAAAGGTCAAGGCTTTTGCATTTTCCCCAAAGTTTTTCAGGTTTATAAAAATAAAAGGACTTTTAAGCTTGGCTATTTATCTTCTACAGCGAGTTTTTCGATTTCCAAACAGATTCCCCTCTTTCACCCCAGGAAACTCAAGTTATTCAGATGTTTCATGAATGTGCAAGACGACACTTTTACTGTTTTCCAAGGGAGATTTGCGTCTATCCAGAGCAAAGATATTTATACAATAAATACCAATCCAGGTATTAAATCCAAGATACGCAGTGCTCAGATGGGGATAAGGCACACAGCTATGTTTAAGCAGCACCCTGGCAGCTGTTATCTTTTCAACTACATTAAGTCTCCAATATTTAAACATAAACATGTCGATTTTCTTTACCAAAATATGGTACAGTGGAACTATTTTGCCACCAGTTGAATGCTGTTAAGCAGCAGAGCTGTGAGCACACACACCAGGGCACTGGGCAACAGGGTTTTTTAGGAAGGCGCAGCTCAGGGAATGACGCTTTAAGAGTCAGAGCGGAGCATCAAGAAGGGCTTTTGCAACTGAAGAAAGATATGAAAAAGCAGGCACTAAGGAATAAAAATTAGGAAAACCCTGGGGACAGTATTAAAAACATCATTATTGAACTCCTAGGCTCTAGTGCTATGTGTTGCCTCTCGCATCCCAGGCACACAGCAAGCGTGGGATGATACGCACCACCCTATGGAAAAATAAAGATAACAATTTTTCCCCATACAGAATAACTGATGAATTTGGGTCCTTCACCCCTTGAACAGCATGAGCACCATTAAGCCTTGCTCCCCCACCTCTCCCAAACAGCTCCCCCCAGCCAACAGCTTAGTTTATGGGAAGCGGAGGCTGAGCAGACTATAAATCCACGCATTTATTTTGATTCACCATCCACTAATTTAAACCTTTCTTCTCAGCCTACCACATACTTTGGATGACTCTCGCAGGAACTTTGCATCAAATGGGTTTGGGGCAAACAACTGCAAATGATTTGAGAGGACTGTCCTACAGACAAACCTCACCTCCTCAAGACACCACGCTACCAATACCTAAGTAAAAACAAGAATTAAGTCTTGAGCTGCAGAAACACGTTATTTGTTGTATCACGCATTATGTTTGGCAAGCACAAGGATGAACAACGCAGAGATGGCATTCTGACCAAACTAAAAACAACCTCTGTGCTGGAAGGGATGCTGGGCTTCCCACCGTGGTGAAAATCACTGCAGTCCTTACGCAACGGTTGGAGAGATGTTAAAGTCAGCTACGAATTACATCGATGCTTGTTAATATGTAGTGTTAAGAAATATTAATATCATTTTTAAAATGTAATGGAAGGAGACAGAAGGGTCAGGTTAGGGAAAAGCTGTGCCAGGATGTAACAGTGATTCCTAAAACCTGGGATGGGGGCTACAGGTGCAACCTAAAAGTACTTTGAGATCGGTGCCAACTGCAACGATCTACAGCTGGAGAAGCCTCCATCCACAGAATGAGGTCCTGGAACTGGGGTAAATTATGGCCCTAGAAAGCTAATTCCTGGGAGATTTCTTGGTAAAACTGCAGCATATCGGTAGTTAGGGTTTGAATGTGCTAAAACCAAACTCAATAGACTTGTGTCTATTCTCACCTATATACATTATGAGCAATTTCATTGATGGGAGTGATCTTGCACAAGTCAGAAGCCACTGCAAGAGTAAAGGAAATACCCTCGAGTTTTGTTAATTCTTGAGTTATCCAAGGAAGTTGTAGAATTTCCATCAATTATAGAAATGGAATTATGTTATCAAACACTGACTTTTTTTCCTCCCTACTGTCTTTATAATACCATTTCCAAGTCTGATTTGGATAACGGGCAATTAAACCAGCTTTTTTTCTTGTTTCTGAATTTTAGTTAACAGTTTTTAGAAATTATTTAAAGAATGTAGGACAGAAGTGTTACATTATTCACAGCACTGTATCAAAAGAAAAACTGTATGAAATCTTGACATTAAGAGATTTTTTTTTCCTCTGCCTCAAACTGTGCCAGACCAGTCACTTTTATACGATCCTTGTTATAGCAACAGAGAGGATAAAATAAAGTTATTGCTGCTTAGTTCCAGCAGGTTAGATACTGTTAAATACAAAATGTGTAATATCAAAGTAAAGAGATTTTTTATTTATGTAAAACATGGAAGACAAACCCAGAGAATAACAAGGGTGATTCCAAGTAGGAAATTGGGAGCTATACCCCAGTACAGACCGGGATGACCATCCCCTCTTGCCATAAGATCCATCCTAAGGGTACGGAGTTACGCCCACAGATGCTGCTTCTGTGCCTCAGCTCTTCATCAACATTCATTACGATTTTTTTTTTCGCCCCAACATGAAACTTTAAAGTCAGTAAAACTTTTCTGGGGACACTTATTCTTTTCCATACCTCTTGATAAGGAGCTTAATGCTGGCTACACGACGCAAGCAAATAAACTATCTGTTTCTGCTTAGGCATGCGGTTATGAGATAGGGAAATTTAATTCCTAGCATATCGAGTTAATATGCCTCTTTTCTCTAAATCAGAACACTTCTCCGGCAGCAAAGGAAATAAAGCTTATCTATGAATACGCAATTATTCTGTATGACAAACAGCTGATTTGTCCGGATTACAGAATTTATCTGTATTCTAAATAAAAAAGGCAAAGAAATAACAATGTCCTATCAATGCTCTGGAAAAAAATAATCAACTTAAATGTCAGAGCACTGTTTGTTGAAAATCAATGGCAGAGGTGATACACACAAACATTTTTCTATAAACATAGTTATTAGGCTTGCTCAAGATGGCAAGGCATGTATGAGAAAAGCCAATGAGGAACGAAATAAAATACTGTTGTACATAGAGAATTCCTGCAGTTAAATCATACAGGGCTACATTTTGAAATGTTTTCTTAACAGTTTCTGTAATATTTAATCACATGCAATTCTGCAGGCCCAGAACAGAGCGCGCTGTGAATAAAATCACGTGGACAAACTGCCTGCAATGCAACTCAAATAATTTACATCCATTTTACACGTTTACTTACAGGGCAAGCTTGGGGTTTTTGGTTCATTTTGGGGGCAGGGGTGGTATTTTTTTTCTGTGTGTGTGGCAGGGTGGGTGGG